>VNJV01018121.1:0-19345 GCA_008042635.1 Drosophila nikananu | reverse complement strand
AGTGTGGCTGGTGTGGATTTTCTATGCCTGTTCTTAGTGCTTCGGCGTAAGAGATTCCCTTACTTGTATTTAGCGGGCCAAATTATGATCTGGCTGCCTTGGCGGAAAATACGTCTGGTGTACTTTTTGAGTTATAAAACGCATTTTGGATATGTTGTTGGCGTGTAGCTGTCACTCATTGCATGCGACTCTTTAGTTCCTTGTAGACCGCACAGCCACTGTAGTTTGCCGTATGGTTTCTTCCACAGATGCCACCTTTTTTTTTGTAGGTCTTCTTTGTTTGCGGGGCAGGTTATGGAGTTGTGGAGGTCTCCGCAGACTGGCAAGCCTTGGTATGTCCATACTCCTGGCAGTTTATGCATTGTGCAGGGCCGTTGCGTTTATGTGTTTCTTCTACGGTGATCCTTCGATGCAGTATGAGCTGCAGCTTATAGATCGGGTGCACTTCGTTTTTCTTTAGGGCTTTGCTATCTGGTTCAAGCTGAACCGTGAAGAGTGGTTGCGGCTTTTTGTTTCTGTTAATTATGTTTCTGACATTTTTCTACTTGCAGCCCCTTGCTGCTTTTTAGTTGGTAGATGTGAAAGTTCGTTTTTGCTTCCTCTGTGTAATTAGACACAGCTCGGGAGTGCTTGAAGCAGAGGCGATCACAACCAACAACTTTTATAAACAAAAAATCAGACTAAAACACACAGAACCGGTGTATATTAAAAAATACAGAAGTCCACATAGTCATCTGCAAGAGATCCAGAAGCAAGTAGGGAAACTGATTACGGATCAATTAACAAAAAATGTTTGGCTGATAAGTTTCCTCTGCCAAGATTCAAAGATATACTAGATCAACTTGGCAGAGCAACATATTTTTCGCATCTTGATTAAATTTCAGGATTCCATCAAATTGAACTCGAAGAAAGTTCAAGAGATATAACGCCGTTTCAACGAGCAATGGTTCGTATCGTTTTACGCTATTATCTTTCGGCTTAAAAATAGCGTCAAATTCATTCTAGAGGATGATGACTACAGCATTCTCAGGTCTTGAACCTTCCCAAGCGTTCCTTTGAATGGATGACTAAATAGTTATTGGAGGCTCAGAGAGACACATGATCAAAAACTTGACCGACGTGTTTGAACTGTGCAGAACAAATAACTTGAAATTACATGGCGAAAAATGCTCATTTTTAATGCGTGAAGTGACTTTTCTAGGTCACAAATGCACAGATAAAGGAATCTTGCCAGATGACAAGAAATATGACGTCATCAAAAGTTATCCAGTCCCGCATGATGCAGACAGCGCTAGAAGATTCATTGCATATTGCAATTATTACCGACGTATTCGCCGACTATTCACGGCACATAAAAAGATAATGTAAAAAGAATGTTCCTTTTAAATGGTCAATTGAATGCCAATCTGCATTAAAGTCCATAAAAGATCACCTTATGCAGCTAACTCTATTACAATAACCAGATTTTATCAAAGAATTTTGCATAATCACTTATGAAAGCAAACAAGCGTGTGGAGCGGTTTTAACTCAAAACCACAATGAACTCCAACTTCCAGTTGCATATGCATCAAGAGCCTTTACAAAAGGCGAAAGTAACAAGAGTCCTACGGAATAAGAGTTAGCAGCATTCCATTGGGCAATAGTGCACTTCAGACCATATATTTATGGCAAGCACTTCACTGTCAAAACAGACCACAGACCACTCACGTATCTGTTTTCGATGGTAAATCCCAGATCTAAACTAACCCGAATGCGGCTAGAATTAGAGGAATATGACTTCACTGTAGAGTACCTAAAGGGCAAGGACAATCATGTAGCAGATGCGTTATCAAGAATAACCATCGACGAGCTAAAAAATATAAGGTAACTATGCGAAACCAAAGTAAAAAGAAAAAGTCCTGCACAGGAAATGAATAATTAGAATTGCCGAAGCAATCTATTGTCAAAGCTTTTAAGCCCAACGTATATGAAGTCAAAACAAATGACGAAGTACGTAAAGTAGTGACCTTGCGAATAACCGAATCCAAATGTTTATTGATACATGGAAATAAAGTTGTTGCGAGAATTAATGTTAGCGATGTGTATACCAATGGAATTCTAGACTTAGGTCAGTTGTTTCAAAGGATTGAAGCGCAAGGCGGTATACTTAAGATCAGCCAACTCAAAGTGGTACCGAGCGAAAATATCTTTGAATTAACTTCAATGGAATCTTTTATTAAAATGGGCAATAACATACTAAATACATTAAGAGTAGCGCTACTCAAGCCGGTGACCCTAATAAAATGTACAAAAGATCAAGAATCGATCCTGTTAACAAATCATGACGATCCGTTAGAAGATGGTTATACAAGCATTACAAAAACATTGGAGAAAATAAAAAGACACTACTATTGGAAAAACATGACTCGTGATGTCAAGGAGTACATACGTAGATGTCAAAAATGCCTGGTCTGGCAATGAATACGCAGTCACTTTAATCTGCAACCTAACAAAATATTTAGTAGCCATTCCAATTGAAAATAAAAGTGCAAACACTGTCGCTAAAGCAATTTTTGAAAATTTTATTCTGAAGTACGGTCCAATGAAGACTTTCATTACGGACATAGGAACAGAATATAAAAATTCAATTGTAAATGACTTGTGCACTTTGAAAATAGACAACATAACGTCTACTGCATATCACCACCAGACTTTGGGTACCGTTGAAAGAAGTCACAGAACCTTCAACGAGTACATTCGTTCATATATCTTAGTTGACAAAACTAATTGGGACATATGGTTACAATATTTTGTGTATTGTTTTAACACTACACCATCAAGTTTGGTTGGAAACCCGAGTCAGGACCCTTGCGGGAAGGTTTGGGTGAGCTTTTTTTCATTGTAGGACGTTTTTTAATTGACTTTTTTATCTTTTACTGCAAGAATGCCTAGGTCCCTGTGGATGTTTTGGTTACGAATATACCATGGTGCCGTTATGTGTTTACACTTTTGTTCGTTTATTTTAATACGCCAGTCAGTTAGCCACTTCTCGACTACCATGAGGTGGTTGGCGAGTTGGGTTGTTGGACGGACTGGGCATCTGGAGCTGCTTACGATCGCAGTGTCGTCAGCGAAGGTGGATGTTGTTAGTCGGTCACTCGTGGGAATATCAGCTGTGTAATGGACGAATAGAGTTGACCCAAGTGCCTTGCGGGACTAATGCTTAGATAGTGTAGTTGTAGAGGTAAAATTCAAGGAGTTTGTGAGTATACCCAGTCGAATGCTTAAGATACGTCGAGGAATATCGAGCTAGAATATTCTCTGTGCTCTGCTGTTATTCTGTTTACTTGCTCGGTAGTTCCATGCATGATGTTTTCTCTGAAGTCAATTGATGGGCTGGGATTATTTTGTGGTATAATGCACATTAGAGGGCATTTTTCGAAAAATTTCGACAGGCATGATAATAACTTATTGGTCTGTAAGATGACGGAGTCGTGTGATCTTTTCATTATAATAATGGATTTTTTCCATTTACTCCGGTAGAAGCCGAGACTTATGATTTCATTAAAGAGTTTACAGATGACCTCAATAGCACAGTACTGAAGTTCCATTATCATTTTTGTAGTTATTAGGTCACCGTCTGGAGCCTTTTTTTGTTTTAGCTCCCTAATGACTTTTGTTATTTCGTTTCGGAGTGGATTTGCGGAAGAACATAAGCATTTGGTCCGGGGTTCCGCTGGAAGACGCCTCTGAGGTGTAGGGCAAATGCTTCGGCTGTCTTTGTCGCTCGGCGCTCAACACCCTCAGAAATTCCTTATCCTGGTGACGGTTTCAATTGGAGGGCTTAGATTTGGGTGAGCCCTCCACAAGGGACGCTTTGTACTAGTTGGCGATATTTTATAAATGTATTTTAGTTCTTCATTTTCAGTATCTTGCTTCAGAGCCCGGCTTAGTTTGTGAGTGGCTTCCTTAAGACGTTGCTTGGAGCATAGCGATCTGCTGGCTTACCACACCCGTTGCAGACTCCTCTTATCCAGAACCAGCGGTTCAATTTGCAGGCTGGGTTTGAACTTCTTAATTTTCACATCACTCCGTTTAGGTGTTGAGTTAACAACAAAAGCGAGTGGTTAGATGAGAGATCACTTTCATTAGTGCGTTATAAAGTTGTCTTCTCTTGGGAGTCATGAGGCGTGATCAACAATGCATGTGCTTAGCGTTGTAGTCTCCTGTAGCTATGTAGTCATCCCCCAGAGTTTTGTAGAAGTTTTTGAATTGACCTTCAGAGATAGTAAAGCGAGGTGGGCAGTAGACAGCCGCAATGCAAAGGTTCCTTCCTTATCTCTGAACTGGTTACCTTGACAATGCAACTGATATCGAATTTATTTGAGTAAAACTACAATTTCAAGGATGTTTTATTTATATATGTATTTATTGGAGACACCTTTTGGTAACACAGGTCGTTTCCAAGAGGCTTTCAGATCGAGACACACTCAAGAGTCTATGAAAATTCAATATACCTGGAGCCATTAGATGGTGTGTCATATGTCCTTCAGAATGTGGCACAGCCCGACCTAATTGATGCCCTGCTTGAGATACATATTCATTCATACATTATGGCATTCGGACTGCGATCAATGATCCTTTCCATATACAGTCCTTAAGAGCTTGGGCAATTTTCCATTGTTTTCTAGGACATATATTTTGAACAGTTGGCTGTGGCGCCTGTGTCGAATTTGTAAAAAATGATTGGTGTTAAGGGTTTTTCGTCTTCATGTGTGATTGACAATTCAGGAAGAAGGCCACGCCTTTTATTATGTTTTTTGCCTCGATCAGTGAGGATTGGCGAGCTTCGACTCGCGGGTTGATACTGTACAACGTTTTACTTAATTGTCTTTTTACTATTCCTTAAGTCCTTCCCAGCATCCTCCGTCATTTGGCTGTAAAGGACTGTTAAATATTCGCTTCCCTTCTGGACGACTTCATGTTCGATGGCGTCTAGATCTAATAAATTTTCGTTGTTCTTCAGCTCCTTACTTGTTCCGATGGAGTTGGTACCATTATCGCTTCGAATCGTTACAGGTGTGCATCTACTATTAATAAAGTTTCGCAAACATAGAATAAAGGCATCCGTGGAAAGGTCTGCTGTTAATTCTATATCGGCAGCTCTGACGTTCATGTAGGTAAATATTACTCCCCAGCGATTCTCGTGATGACGTCCCTCAGATACGGTAAGAGGGCCGAACAAATTCACCCCAGTTTAAGTGAATGGTCTCACTTATGGTGTGACCCATACGTGAAGACTTAGCATCTATTGCATTCATGTATTACTTTACTTAGAAGTGGCTCTGTGAAATAAGTCTCCAATGATTTAATTCCCCAAAAATTTGTATGGAGTACACAAAGAACAAATTTTTGATAGAATGATATTTTAAAAAATGTTGTGACATATTTCTTTTTTTTTTACCAAATTATGAAATAAGTCCCCAAAAAACTTTCATTTTTAAATTTGGGGACTTATTTCACTATGAAATAACTCTCCAAAGTTTGGGGAATTTTTCGTTTGGGGACTTATTTCACAGAGCCTTAGAAGTTTCTTATCATGCGGTATACACACTTATGATAACTGTTTGTGTTGGTATTTAGTGTGAAATTGCCGATTAATCAAATAAGAGACTGTGTGATGTTTCGGAAGGAGAATTGGACGACGTCTCGACTGTGGAAAATATGAGGCCTCATCTATTTGACCCGACAGATGTAGGAGGCGTAATCATCTGTTAATTTCGTAGGGTCTTTGGACCGTACTTCCCAAGCCCCTACTCGCTTAATGTTGCTGTAAGAAGAGAATCGGTTAAACTCTATTATCGGTATAGCTACTTGTCTTTCTTCCAAAACATCTGGTAATGTGGTATCAGTAGTTTGTGGCCAGTCACAGCGCGGGAGCTTCAAAAAACTCGGGCCGAGTATCCATGACCTCTGGCTAGAGATTTTCGTATCAGTAGTTTGTGGCCAGTCACAGCGCGGGAGCTTCAAAAAACTCGGGCCGAGTATCAATGAGCTCTCGCTATTCCATTGAGACTCTGTTGAACTTGACAGTATTTTGGTTACCCGGTGGCTTACAAACGGTTTGAATTTTATTGTCTTGGAAAGAATCCACTTTAGAACGTTTTGGAATCGCTCAAAAAAATTTTTTTCATTAATTGGGAGTTTGCAGCTTGAAGCGCCAGTCGAAGAATGTACAACATTTTCTTTGGGGCTAGGCGTGTTTTTCCCATGTCGACGACGGTAGGGCAAACTATGCGCAGATAAGCAACTCTGCTAATTCTGCTTAACTCTTGTCGATGAATATATGCATCTCCAATCGGTCGCAGCAGTTACAGTTAAATTTGGAAAGTAAATTCGGAAGTTGTGCATATTGTGTTTTTCGGCCAACCAACGTTTCCACATTGTATGCAGCTCTGGCGGTATAGGTTAAACCCAATTTGTTCCATGGATCCAAGTACTCTGAACTATGATGTTTGCCGAAATGTGATAGTCAGCAATCAATCCGAACGGGTCCAAAATAGCCAGAACCATGCATAATAGCTCTCTCTTTGTTGGGACTCGACATCCCTTTAAGACGTTCTGTGAAATGCGATGGAATTTGTTCTTGAATCGAAAAACATCAAGCTTCGTATTCCAAAACACGCCTAAGACCATCTCGCTTGTGAGCTGACTTCAGGGTCCAACAACACTAACCATTCTCCCCGCTGACTTTCGGGTCCGATAACAATAATGGACGACCCTGGCCGTCCCTGACTACCCCAGGCACGACTGAACGTCACAAGGTTTCAAGATCATGGCATTCTTTGCATAGAATGTATTCCATGATTTGTGTGTTCGCAATAAATATGGGCTTTGAGTTTCGGACGACTAGTTGTTTTTCTGAAGAGTCCACTACAGCTGGTAATCAGCCGAAGATTCTCGCAAGTGAAATCATTATGGGCAATAGATGGAGCTATATGCCTTGCTTCAGCTCTTTGAAGGTAGTCCATCTGCATATTGGTAGGAAACTTTGTTAAAAGTTGTTCCAACAAGATGGGTTTATTTAAGTGTTCCCCGTGGTTGGCCGCTGACAAAAATTTACTACCCCCCAAACATTTGTTGCAAAGTTATAAGCAACCTTCGGAAAATCTCGAATCATTGACAATTGTGAACTAATTAGTAGCTCGGGTCAACCAATCGTCTATTCCCTTCATAGCGAACGGCCGTGTTTTTGTTTTGCACACCGAATCTTGTGTTGTTTGGTTTTTAATCTACCAGGGTTTAATAAATCACTCAATAAACTTCTTACTTTACTTGAACCGTTTGCTACCGCACGTGCATGACCTTTTTTTGTATTAAATTTTTTTAAATATCATTATAAGTTTTATGGCAAAACGGTTTTTTTTACTCTGTTTTGTGACAATCCCGCTTCTCCGCGATTAAGTTCCGTTGGTGTTAACTGCAGATAAGCGGTTCTAAGCTCTCTCGCCCTCGCTATTTCTTTATCGCTCCCACTCTCCCGCTCACCGGCATTGAGTGTTCTCACTGGCGCACAGTGGTCAACGGTTTGCGGAAATGTCTTTCAACTTTGTCTGTGCAATTAAGAACTGCCAGAAAAATGTTTTGGCTTACCAAGCAAGCCTCTATTGCTTGCTTTTCGATGCCGTTGTACACGCTAACTATATGGAATTGCCGGGCGGATGTAATTTCCAGTAAAATGGGATTACACTATTGTTGCCCGTCCTGTCAAGAGGTTGTAAGAAAATAAAATCCTCCATCTGCCAGACCAGAAATGGATTTAGTAAGCTCATTCGCAAGCGAATGATATGTTCACCGCGTTAGACACTCAGCAGCAACTGCGTGAATCCCAGCACCCAATCATTTGATTTTGAGATCGGGAACAATAATAGATTCGGTACCCGAATGTACAGGGGTGGAAATGGCTACTGGTCCGCCAGTGATTTCAGTTGTCTCCGCTTCGGTGTCCCAAAGTGTTTCACTGTCGAAAACAATTTTTTCTTCGCGGCGTGCCCCTGACCTTGCATCGAAAGATGAGAGGCCAGGTATTCAAGCAAAATCAAAGCCGAAAATTTAAAAGTGGAAAAGTTTAAATTTTCTTATGCCTCTCCAAACTCACGAAAGTGTATTCTGACAGCTTTTCCTTCGCATCCCAGGTAATAGTGCTTACAGAGACCTGGTTAAAGCCAGAGATCTTAAGCTCTGATTCTCCCGAGTAAGTGCAAAATTTACAAAAAATGGACCGTCTTTTCGAGCGAGGAGGAGAGTTTTAATTGCCATTGACTCCTCCCTTATCTCTAAACTCGTTGCTTTTGACGATGTCACCGATATCGAATTTATTTGTGTAAAACTATCCTTTCCAGGTTTTTTTTATTTACATAACATGTTCCTATGTTCCACCTTCAGCTGAAGAGCATATATATTGGAAACACCTTTCGTCAATTCAGGCCGTTTCCAACAGGCTTTCAGATCTAGACCAACTCATAACTCTAGGGGACTTCAATATACCTGGAGCTCATTGCACGACCTTATTGACGATTTGGCAATTCCATGAAAGCGACAGCCAACGAATGAAACTTTTTTTTATTCTTATTTAATGGATCTTCCCTTTTTAAGACTTTAGAAGCTTATGTAAGTTTTGAGGAAGCAATTTGATTATCTTAAACATAAGTCCAACTATACCCTACCGAATGCTTGAGCAACGTTTAAGAATATAGCTGTTCAATATTCTCGATGTTCAAAAGCAGTGTGAATTTCTTTTGTGCGGTTAACCTGCTCAATAGCTCCATGTTTTTCCCAAAAACCAAATTGATGCGATGGGAGTGTATTCAATACACTGTATTGTGTGTTTTAAGGTGAGGACTGATACGTAGAAGCAGCGTTTTTTCAAATAACTGTGAGAGACAGCTAAGTAAACTTATTGGCCTGTATGATAATAGCTGGGCTTTGTCTTTCCCAGGCTTGGGGATCATAATTATGATTGATTTCTTCCACTTTTGAGGGAAGTATCCAATTTTAGTGATTGCGTTGAAGAGCAGGCAATGTAGATATTTGAAGAAAATTTCCAAAAGAATTATAATAACATTTGTGCACGTTTAAGTAATGCGTGTTATTCTTATCTTCGACTACACAGTGAGAAATCGCCAGGTAGATCGATTCAATTGAAGAGGAAAAACCCTGGGTAAGTATCTAAACAATGCTGCGAAAATATTGCCTGAAATTAATCAATTAAATTCCCGTAGTTACCCGAGGAAACGAAGCAGAATTTTAAACTATTCCACACCGACCCAAAAGTTCGGCTGGAGTAAGCTATCTCTGCTGGGAGAAAATTTGTTCGGAGGTCACAGAAAAAATGTTCAGAAAACCAAAATAGAAATCAAAACCCATACACACTAGTGTAAAACAAAAATATAAAATATATAATCCATACCCTTCAATAAAAGAAGATTCAACGTAATGGCGAGTAAAAGAAAAAGCTAGTAAGCTTTACTACTTATACCTAATGTAAAATCGTAAACTGGAAGAAAAAAGTTTCGTTGTCAATGCAAAAAATTTACTTTAAATCACTTTAAAAATAATTAATAATGACAATATAAAAACATATATAATTAACGAAAGATGACACAAAAACATATCCTTTATTTGAATTATTAATAATATAAAAACAAAATAATGCAATTATTGTTTTAAGTTTTCTTACTAATAACACACAACACCGCATCGACAATAATCCCATCTTCGAGAAACAACAGTGGGCGAGTGAAAAAAAAAAACTTAAAGGTACTACATACATCACAATTATGTAGTGCAGAGTAAAGCTTGTCTACCTTAGTTAAGGCTTATCAATCGCTTGCCCCGATTGATTTGTCTCTGTTGTCAATTCATAGTCGAATCCAAAGTTAAAACTTTGATGTACTCTGAATTTAAAGCCATTTAATTTAACGTAAAGATGAACGGTCTACACTGAGAGAAATGAATATTGACTTGATTTGCATTTAAGTATTTTCTTCCTTTCAGCAATCGAAACAGTTTTCTTTTAATTATGCGATCAAATAAATAAAGCCGACAACAAACCTCACATTATAGCTGAATTAAGATTTGCTTGCTGTTAATTTTCTCTAGAAGAAAAGAAGTTTTTTTGTTTGTTTTTGCCGCTTTTGTTTTCGTATGAGGATCGTCTCATTGCTTAGATTCAGGAGGGACTCAAAAAAAATAATTTTGGTGTAGCAATCATTATCCACAGCAAAGAACCCCCAAAATCTCCCGCTAGAGCTGCGAATCAATGGGTCCCGCTCAGCTGATGGTTAATGGTCGACAAGGGAAAGGGTTAACATTTTCGAATCGAATCGCTAACAAAGATACCCTGTAAATGTTTCTCTTTTTTAACGGCGGTCTTACATCACAGATGTTTAACTATGCCTGACCTATAATGACATCTCATGACATTATTAGTTACAATCGGATCATAACAACTTTCAAGCATGGTATCGTGCTATCATATTACATCTCAATAGCACCAAAAATCAATCTATTCATACTTTCATGTTTCACTTCCCAGATGCAACTTATATGCTTTAGAAAAAATACCTCTTGCTGACAGTCTAGGTGTGTGTCTTGTAGTGTTGCAAAAACATCGATAGTGAGCACTATTTAGCAATAATTGTCAATATTATCGATAGTGCTATAGTTATTGATATTATCGAAAGTGCTATCGTAAAATAGTTTTTTTTAATAAACAGCAAATTAACGAAACTTATTTATTTTTTTATAGATTATATTTAAGATCTTTCAGATAGCATTTATAAAAATATAAACTTGAATAATAAATAAATAATAAAAAAAAAAATAAAAAAAGAAGATCATTCAAAGATTAAAATATAACAAAAGAAAAACGTTCAATAATCTTAAAATTAATTTTATAAATCAATATTTTTGCTTAAAAAAAGTAATCGATCCACTATGTTGGGATTTTATAGGCTTCTGCGGTTTGAAACTATTTCTGATGCCTGGCTAAACATTTTTTCCGACTCCGTAGAGGACGCAGGAATGTGTAGGTAACGCTTTGCCACGTCTCTTAGTTTTGATACATCATCAGTGCCGTTCTATAAAATAAAAATAGTAATGAATCAAATTATAATTTTAAAATAAATGAGTTTGTGTACCTTCCAAAACTCAAGCTGGTCGAGTTTTTGTTGTGAATTAGTTTGCTTCAAATATATACCTAATTTGTGCGCATCGACTTTTTTGGCTTTGATTTTTAGTGTACTATTGTCAATCAAAAAGTTTAATAATGGGTCGCTTGTTGTCTCGGATTTCTTTGAAGCATTTGGTGGTGTTGGCAGTTGTTTGGGATTGAACAGCCAAATTTCAACCAAAAGTGCAGCATTCTTAGAAACTTTTTCAGACCGAAATCCATCCTTTGTAAATCGTGGGTCTAAAAAGTTTCCAATCTTAGGCTCCGGGCGGCTCCCGTAATAGGAAAATCGAGCGGTAATTTTCTCCAAAAGTATTTGGCAATTGAACTTCCCTTCTTTTGTCTTTAGTTTATTGGATGTCGTCGTTAACTCTGATTGCAGACCACATATTATTGGTATTATTAAAGATATTGTGACACATGTGGCAGATATGCGATTTGTTTAATTATCAAAATACGATAGAAGGGTTGAAAGGTCTTCCAAAACAAGTACTTCGTCAGATTCAACATTCGTTGAATCATAGCAAAGTTGCTGTTCCATCTAGTTGGAACGTCCTGTTTTAAAGTGAGTGAGTTTTCCGTGTTCTGTGAAGTTTTTAATTTTTCATGTGCAATGGTACTGCCCTAAAAATATTGCACGATTCGCATGCATTTCACAAAAGGTTCAGAAATGTAGTAAGGTATAAAAATATCTTGAACAACTAAATTCAAAGAATGTGCTAAACATGGCAAGTTACTTTTATTTAATATGTTGCACGCGCTAACGACATTGGCAGCATTATCAGTTACAATAGCAGAAACTTTCAAAGAAATATTCCACTCATCCATAATTTTCAGAACTCACATTCCAGCTTATTAGTTAAAAGTACAGCTGATTTTTATTCATAAGAATCCGTTATAAAATGGCAAGTAACGGTCACATCCATCACATGACGAACATCCATCAGCATTGCCTTTAATTTCAATATTTTTCCTCATATAAGTTACCAATAGGAATTTTATGAAGAGTATCAAGACCTACTCTTGATAAAGTTCTTATTGGCACACAATATCTGAGGTCCACCACTTTTAAAAAATGCTCGAATCCTCTTTGTTTGGCAATATTAAACGGTTGCACGTCCATAAAAACGAAATGAGCCAAAGCTTTATCTATATCCAGCTCATGATGAAATAACTACAAGGTGATCCCGTTAGAAAAAGATCTAGCTTACGGGCAAAGAGCTTTTCAAAAACAATCAAAAGAGCTTATGCTGTCAGTTTGTTTTGTGTTTAACCCTTAACCTGGCTGTGTGTATATGTACAACTCACTGCTGAAATATAAGCTAAAATGCTATAAATAATAATAATAATAAATAACTACAACATTTTTATTAATAGGCAAACAAATAGCCTTCTCTTTCGTTCCTCTTTGCTCTTTGTTTCTTCATTAAAATCCGATCCTTTGAAATGTGTGTGAAATGTGATCTTATAATAATTATCTGACTCGTTGTAGGGTTCAGTTTTCACTGGGCGCGAAATAGTTTTATAATTTTGTTAATACCAAGCGTAAACCAAACCTATATCCTTCCTTGCTTTCATTAAAAAATTCTTCAGCAAGCTCGGATCAGGCTATCGCCGATCTTTTTGCTGAGGTTTTTAAAACAACATATTCTTCCGCAACCAATTCAAACCTGATGAACCAGATGTACTCTTTCCCTATGCCCACTTTGAACCTAATTTTCAGTCCTATCTTAGACTAAAGCTCTTTTAGTCTGGATCTTCAGTGTGTTAAGCCAGTTTATGCACCGGGTCCCGATGGTATACCGGGCTGTGTACTCAGGTACTGCGCTGAGGCTCTGTGCAACCCCCTTCTCAAATTGTTTACCTTATCTTTAGAAACATCACAATTTCCCCTTATTTAAAAGGAATCATTTATTATTCCTCTCCACAAAAAAGGGTAGGAAATCGGCTGCTGGTAACTATAGAGGTATCTCTAAGTTTTCGGCAATTCCAAAACTCTTCGATAATGTAATCACTTGCAGCACTTATCCAGATCCGTAATTTCTCCATGTCAGCATGGATTTATGAGTCGAAGATAGCCTACTACAAATCTTCTGGAACTTACCTCATTTGTTATTAGGTGTTTCCAACGAAATCTTCAAACCGATGTGATTTACACGGACTTTAGTAAAGCTTTTGACTCGGTTAATGACTTTCTGCACTTATGCAGATCCGTAATTTCTCCATGTCAGCATGGATTTATGAGTCGAAGATCGACTACTACAAATCTTCTGGAACTTACCTCATTTGTTATTAGGGGTTTCCAACGAAAGCTTCAAACCGATGTGATTTACACAGACTTTAGTAAAGCTTTTGACTCGGTTAATCACTTTCTTCTTGTAAGGAAGCTCGATTCAATAGGGTTTCCAGTTAATCTTCTTAATTGGCTTCAGAGTTATTTGAGTGACTGGACTCAAAAAGTACTGTTTAAAAATGCTCTATCCAACTTCCTCAGTGTCACATGTGGCGTCCCACAAGGCAGCCATCTTGGCCCACTGCTATTTACATTGTTAATCAATGACCTTCCGCTAGTTCTAACCAACTCTAGGGTAATTATGTACGCTGACGATGTTAAACTATGCTTGCAGTTTAAGGACGGCTTATGCCAGTCAGACTTATCTTAACATCTTTCAAGCATGGTGTCGTGCTAACTTATTACATCTCAACATCTCCAAATGCAAATTGATGACATTTTCACTTGCCACTCCCCAGTGTGCAACTTATATTATCAATGAATGCGCTTTGGAAAGAATAACTCGTGTTGACGATCTAGGTGTCCGACTAGATCCTAAGCTTTCGTTTTCAGAACATATTTCGTCCATGGCTAATAAGGCCAAAGGCATGCTTGGATTTTTCAAAAGGCGGTCAAAGGAATTCAATTCTCCTCTTGTAACGAAGACTCTCTTTACTTCGTTAGTTCGTCCCATTTTGGAGTATGGTTCTTACGTTTGGAGTCCTCAATTTGGAGTTCATATTAACCGCATTGAATCTGTTCAAAAAAACTTTCTGCTTTTCGCCCAAAGTGGCTTACCCTGGGATGCTGACCTGAGATTACCGTCTTACTCTAGTAGACTTCTATTAATTAAGCTACCTTCCCTAGTTAACCGTAGAACAATGCTTGGTGTCGTCTTTCCGCACAAGCTAATTCACGGTGCCGTAGAGAGCCCCTACTTACTAAGACAGCTCAACTTCCACGTTCCTCGACTAACATCTAGAACCTTTATACCCTTAGCAATAAATCACTTTCGGAGGGAGTTTGAGGTACATGAACCGTTTAGGGTCTTATGTGCCGATTACAACCCCCTCTTTGACAGTATAGAGGGCACTGAGAGCCTCCCTCGTCTTAAAACTGTATTGCTAGTAAAATTTACTCGTAATATTGCATGATAACAATTTTCCTCGTTCTTTTCTATATTTTCCTTTTCACGCGTCTATCTAGAACGCGATTCGTACCGTACGTCACGCGGCTGCGCCCCTCGATCGGTTGGGCGGGAGGTAGATAGCAAAACTCGCGCGAACAAAAAAAAAAAAAATAAATAAAAGTACTGCATGGTGCGGCAAGTAGTATTGCCGCATATACATATATTTAAGTCCATATATTTTTGATTCCGCCATTGTATTTCTTACAAAATTTTTTATAATTTTCCTTCAGGCTTTTATAACGCTGACATTTTTTCTCTAAATGCATAGATTGTGCCATTGCCTCTGGCGATAATTCTCCTAATGATTTTTCGTCTTAAAGAGGAATCTTTGCAATATATCTACGACTTGGAAATTTGGTGGTGGTTTTGATAAAATAATTTTCACTTCGTTTTCAATGTCACTTTTATTTTTATTTTCATTGTCCAAGATTTGTTCTAAATCTTGAACTTCAATAGTAGTTGCAATAATTGAATGAGTGAGCTTAGACTTAATACAACTGTAGACAATCCGCTCCAAGCACACAAATTTGGAGTGGATTGTCTTCTGTATATAATTCCGCTACAATGATTACATCAAGTCTTCCTGGCTAATTAAACTCTGGGTCAACTAATGCATAATTTTGCAATTCGGACTTAACTACATTTACATCGTTTATCGGCAGATCTTTCATTAACTTTGGCAATATTATTGCCTCGATTTTGCTTTTTTGATGTTGGGTCGTCGATAATAGACGACCATAGGATAAACTTCAAGATCCACCTGGAGTACGCGGCAGCCAAAGCATCCAAGGCCACCGCAGCTATATCGAGGATGAAAGCCAATACGCGAGGTCCCAAGCAGCATAAGTTAGCTACAGCCGGCAGTGCAAGGCTGTCTACAGACGCTGTGCGTTGCGCATCTCCAGCTGTTTCTGCACGGTGTCAGAAGAAGCGGAATTGGTGATATCGGGAGCAATCCCAATAGACCTTCTGGCAGACGAGCGCAGAACAGGGACTTCGGGCAGCAGGACCCAGCGAAGCAGCACCAGAGAGATGGGGCAATGCGAGCACAGGGCGATGGACTTACCAATGTTCGCTTTGGAGGATGTGAAATAATGTGAATAACAAAACGCGCATATCGAAGAGCTAAGTAATTTCGTATATGAAAGAATTGTAACAAATTTGAATTATTAAATACATTTTTGGGTGAATTGATCGAATTGTTTTTGATAAAGCAGATATTCAAGAGGGATTCCTTAAATACAAACGAAGAAATTTAACGTTATCAAGAGAATGGTCAACCAGTATATTTCACGGTTTCGAATGCTATGCAACTTCCTGAAACACCACCAGCAACTACATTAACCAGGATCTGCCTAAGCAATCCGTTTCCACGTACATTGATTTATTCAGAAATGCTTCATCGAAGAATTTTCAAAGACATCAGCAAGGCGATGCTGTTTCTATGTACCTGGAAGTGCGTTCAACTGACGTTCTTGCTCGTATCTATACAGTTCATTCAAATAATGAAGAATGTTGCTATTTGAGGTTGTTGCTGGTTGTTGGCCTGGGCCAAAGTCATTTAAAACACTACGAACCAAGAATGATAGAATACAAGAATGCGCAAACACGAAGCAAAAAATTTTTCGTTCGCATCTACGAGTAGGGACTTTTCAAAGCGAAAAAGAACCGAAAAACGAATTTTTAACAATAAATCAAGATTTTGAGGGTGTTAGAAAAATTTCAAACATGGTTGTGTGCTGTGTTATTCGTGAAGGAAACTTTGAGTTATTAAACAAGTAAGAAAGCTACAGTCGTTCGTGAACGACTGTTATATACCATGTACCAAAATATATCTCCGCTTTTGCCTATTGCGACTTTTGCCTATTAGAGAAATGTAAACAAACTCGCTCTTTGCAAAACCACCACCATCTCATGCACTTGCGTGTGCAAGACAGAGACCTGTTGCTAGCTGCCAAATAGATAGCACACTGATAAGTAAATAACTTTTGTGGTTTTCACCCGATCTTTACCAGATTTTCGGTATTGATACATGTTCTACATATGCATGCCTATGCTCAAAAAGAAAGATATATGGTAATATTTGCGGCTGCAAAACGTTTTTATTGATTTGCGGGGGAGTGGGAGGGAAATTTTTAAATCTGAAACAAACTTGATCTGCGTGCAAAACATTCCGACCAACATACCGAATTTGGTGACTCTAGCTCTTATAGTTGCTGAGGCGTTTACACAGACGGACAGACGGACAGACAGACGTGGCTAGATCGACTTGGCTGTTGATGCTGATCAAGAATATATATATATACTTTATGGGGTCGGAAATGCTTCCTTCTGCCTGTTACATACATTTGCACGAAATTAATATAAAAATACAAAAAAATTAAAAATTGAGCGGCAATTTTATTTTTTCACGAATAATTAACGGTAAAATTGATTTTGCCCTGCCCTGCGAAGTTGCCCTGCTAACTTGGTGGATATCAAAATTTTTCCTTTAATTTTTTAGAATTTTTGCGATTTTGACCTTGAAGATTAAATTTTTTTTCGACTTTGTGTATGTATATATATTTTGTTTGGCAGTGACAAGAGCTACAACTTTGCTTCAGAGAGAAATTCAAATTTCCCAACGGTTTTCCAAATATGAGCTTAATAAAATGATACTTTATTCGATACAAATCGCATTTTGGCGAAAAACTTGTCGATACGATAAAAAAAAGGTGTACGTATAGGTGAAAACGCAAAGACACGTATATCTTCTTTTTTTGAGTACTATTACGGAAATATAGTGTATATTGGTTATTTTTCCATGACTTCAAAAATGACACACAGTGTACACTAAACATACCTTTTTGCACAAAACGTTCCATATCTTTTGGTTGAATCTTTCCTTTTAAATGACTTTACAAAACGAAAAGAACAATAGATCACTATCGATGGTACCATCGTAAAAAAATCGATGGTTTTATGTTCCCATCGAGTGTGACTCGATAATGTCAAAATATCGGTGGCGCCAATAGTGCCATCGATTGTTCTCCACCTCTAATCACAATATAGTGCTGCATGTGAAGAAATTGACTTATTAGAAAACGATTCCCATTGGGATACGACAATCGATAAAGCAATTATCTATCACATTATTAGCTAAAAGAATAACGTGTGGCACAAATACAAGGATAATATGTTCGAAGATATTCAACATCAAATAAGTGTAACTTTAAGAAAAAAATTTGTTGACACGAATGAAGAGATATATAAATTTGCTTTGGTATTGATCGACTTATTTATTGGCTTTCAGGCAGAAGAAAGTTAGCCGGTTCACCCAAACTGCTTCCAAGCTATTGAGTGATACCCACGAAACATAGGTAAATTTAAAGGAGAGATATTTCACATCTGATCGCGTTGTAATTTACACCATATATTAAGACGATTTTTCTAAGAATTGTGGTGAAAGTCTTATTTATTGGCGACTTCTAGTTTTCTTTTTACCGATTTATAAAGTTTAATTATTTCCTCTACAAAATGTATGCGTTTCGGGAATATTTAGCAAACAATGTCAGGTCACACTGATTTTGTCCATACGGTCGGATGTGTTTTTCTCTGTGCTCTTGGTGAAAAGTTTCCTAACGAACGATTTTGTGGATGTTAATCAGCGAAAACTGTTTAATCCTGAGTGAGAGTGTTTCTGATCAAGGTGTGAGTGTTCTCACTCGGTTTTGTTTCCGCTTCTGCCAGAAATTTGCAATTTTCATTTTGGATTTACAAAATTTCGGTAGTGTGACCCTTTCCAAGGACATCAGTTTTAGGGCGTAAGCCCTAGTCTTTTTTTGGGCGCAAGCCCAGAAAAAAGAACAACAATGGAAAAACCACCAGAAATACAGAAAACTTTAAAAACATCAATTTATAACAAACACCTAGGCGACCCGAAATATGGTAGGTAGGTATTAGTGGTGAGGCCCCTTTCTGGAGCCTCCAATTAGAGCTGGGCTCCTTTTTGATCCACTCCCTCTGTTGTCCTGTTGTAGCCGTAGTTGCGTTTTAGTACCAACCTGAGTCGCTGAGGAAGCCTAGGATTGCTGAGACCCTCAGCTTTGCTATGCATTCTAGCGACTTCAGCTGGTAGGCACCAAAGTGACGTATTCTAATGCGATTCAGGGCCGGACAGAAACAGAGCAGGTGCTCTGGCGTCTCTTGTTCCGTAATTACTTTGCAGCTTCTGCAGCTAGCGTGGTGTGGCAGTCCCATCTTCATTGCGTGCGTTCCGATCGCCCAATGACCTGATGTAACTGCTGTAAGTCTTCTGATATCCCGCTTGCTGTTGGATAACAGCTCTCTGGTTCGATTCTTGTCGTATGTCGGCCAACATTTCTTTGATCTCTTGTGTTCGCTCTTGCTTGACCATTCCTTGTTGGCTGTTCGCTTGAAATGGTCATGGATCCTTGTCTGGACCGAGTTTAACGAACCTTGCGAACCTGCTCGGGCTAATTCGTCTGCTTTCTCGTTCCCTGGGATGTCGGTACCCAGGTTACTTGTACCTCGTTTCTTTCTGCAAGGCTATTAAGGGCCTTCTTGCATTCTGCCACCATCCGTGAATTTATTTTCACGGCCGCTAGGGATTTTATAGCCGCTTGGCTGTCAGAGTAAAACCGTACTTTGGTATCGCTAAGTTCTCGCCGTA
>VNJV01018119.1:0-15777 GCA_008042635.1 Drosophila nikananu | reverse complement strand
TACACGCAATGGCGCGATTAAAATCTAAATCAAATTAAGTCGCTTTAAAAGCATACGAGTATGCAAAAAACAAAATACAAAATCTGAAAATAAAACTTCAGCAAAAAAGTCACTTGGCCAACAATGCACCACGCGCATTTTGCGATCGGTTTATTTTTGAGCCGAGGCGTTCGCTACTATGATCTAATAAAACGTTAACGTTACCCACTGAGGCTGCGAGCGAAGGTGGGGCCAAACAATTGGCCAGGTCGGGCAGGTTGCAGTCTCAGTTTTCAGTTTTCTGTTTTCAGTTTTCCGTTGGAAGAGAACAAAGCTGGCTCGAACCGCCATCGATTCTTCATCTGCACGAGCCAAAGTCGACTCACTCACTCGGCTCTTTCCTTGCAGCTAGATCCATTTTTCGATCCGATTCGATTCGGTTTTTCACTTCTGCTACATATATAGTGGCACTTTTTTGTCGCTTTGTCGCCAAACTGGTGCGTGGCTGCTGCGCATGCGTGCGAGTGCGAGCTTTTCGCGAGTGTTGGCCAACTGACCGAACGTATATAAGCGATTATAGGGCCGGGCTGGCCAACAGTCCAGTCCAGTCGGCCGCGTGGCTCTGCTCTACATCCCGAATCCGATTCGATCAGTTTCGAGACGATCCGCGTTGCGTTTCCTGAGCGAACTTTGGATAATTCAAGCCAGGAGCTGCCCGAAATTAGATTCAGCTAAGATCTAGGCGCCCAAGGATTACGCACAGGAATTAAGACCAATCGAACTGTCAAGGATCGCCAGCTTGTGAATTCTTTTTTGAAAAGTGCCAATGCTGTGTAACTAAGCAAAGAATCAATATAGTTTGTGAATCCTTTAACAATCTTCGAGTGAGCTGAATTTGAACAGTGGAAACATGAAGGTGGGTCCTGCAAGCAAATTCTGTGGACGGTGCCAAGAGAACACTTAAGGACATAAAAACAGTTCTAGATGAGATTAGCATCTTGAAAATGAATTAAAACTGAAAGTGAATTTGAAATTTAAAAAACTATATAGACCAGTGACAAAACTTTGTGCTTTTTTAATATTGTTGTATTCAAAATAAATTAATTAGGACTAATAATAGAGCGACAATAGTAAAACACAATAACCTAACAAAATAACTATTATTTGTATCAAAACATCTAAAACAAATCAAAATTACCTGATGAACAATTTAATATAGTGAAATTAAAAAGGATAAAGAATAAGTGATACATTTAATAATTTAAACTAATATAATTTTAAAGGATGTAATATTTTCAGAAAATATTAATAATTGTAAAAATATTTTTGATTATTTTGAGATTATATCATATATCAAACGTTCCCTCACCTCCGATCGAATTAGGAGCGTTTGTAATGTATCCTTGACTCACATCAGGTGGATAAGTGCCTTAACATACATTTTATTCATAATTAATAATGCTTGCTTAGTATAAGCTAATTAAGTGTCATCTTACTAAGAAGAAAGATTAATATAAAATATTGAAAGACTCCAGTAATATTTAAATATTTTCTTAAACACTTTAAATTGAACTTAAATTGAACAAAAACTCTTAAAAAGCGTATGAAAATCAATAGTAATACAATTGCATAGGACGAAAAGAACTAGTAAATCTAGAAGAGAAAGCGGTATTAATGAACGGATTTTTTAGAGACTGAAAAATAAGAAAATAATTAATTTTAAACGCTATAAGTATCATGTCGAATTGAATTCCCAATCCCTATTTAAAAAGTACTGTAATACGTATTTTATTCAATAAACTTTAATTAACCTCATGATACCTAATAGTTATAGTATACCTATTGCTTGTGTCGTTTATCTGATTGGGGTTTACTTTCCGTATCTCTTAGATTTTTAATCGTAAATACTAAAATAATAGCCGTATTTTCCAAAATATCTGCTTAGTAATTTACATTGGCTCACATCCCTAACCATTTACCTTTTAGTTCCACCTGGTCGCCCTTCTGGGCGTGCTCGGCGTTGTGCTGGCGGACCCCTCGCCCACTCTGGCCCCGCCAATCGTTCCCTGCGTTCACGCTGCCACTGCTGGCTACTCGTATCCCCCGCCGGCGGAGGTGAAGTTCTCCATCTCGCCCGGAGTGACCAAGTACAGCCAGAGCCCGGCGATTTCCACATACTCGGAGAACGGACATGTCCTGCACACCTCGGTGGGCAGTGGTGCCGCCTCCTATGAGTCCAGCGCCGGCATCGAGGGATTGTCCCACGGCGGACTGACCCAGATCAATAAGTACATAGCCCCGGTGCAGAAGGCTCTCTTCACACCCTCGGCCGAGTATGGAGCTGGTATAACCTACGCGGAGAAGTCCCCGGCTGCCAAGTACGCCACCGTGGTGCCATCCGGGATAGAAATCAAGAACCTGGTATCGCCAGCTATTACCAAAACCGTGCTAACAGCTCCCAAGCTGGACAACTCGTATCTGCCACCGTCTCCGGGTCTTACCAAAGTGGCCACGTACACCTCGCCGGGGTATAGCTACAGCTCGGCCACTCCCGGGACTTCAAAGGTGGCCACGTACACGGCTCCAGCGCCCTCAAGCGTTCCCTTTTATGCCCCGCCGGTGACCACGAAGGTGGAGACCTACAGCTCGCCCGGCTACACCTACTCCAAGGCCACTCCGGGATACTCTAAGGTTGAAACCTACAGCTCTCCTGGCTATAGCTACGGGCAGATCTCGCCAGGAATATCCAAGATAGCCACCTACTCGCCATCGGTTGCTTATACAGCCCCTGCGATTGCCAAGGTGTCCACCTACTCTGCTCCAGCTGTTAAGTTGGCCACCACTTCGTCGTTGCTGTCCTCCCACGGAACTGGGTACTCCGCCAGCTATGCTCCTTCCATAACCAAGTACAGCCAGGCGGCGGACGTGTCCCACCAGTACTTCTCCAAGCCAATTGTGGCCGCCTACCCGTCAGCAGCTCCGGCCTTAGCTGCCTACTCCCCGGGCCCGGCGATCACCAAGGTGACTGCCGGCTATGGGGGCCATTCTTCAGGAGCTGTGTCCCACCAGTATGTCTCGAAGCCCGCCCTGGTGGCCACTCCAGCCATTGCCCAGGTGGCTAGCTACGCCGCCCCGGCGGTGGCCACCTACTCATCCGGCCCAGCAGTCACAAAGCTCTCCACCAGCTACGGAGCTTCAGGATCGGGAGCCATCTCACACCAGTATGTGTCGAAGCCCGCGCTGGCTATTTCAGCGGCGCCAGCGATAGCCAAGGTGGCCACCTATGCCGCTCCAGCCATTTCCAGCTACTCCACTGGCCCAGCCGTCTCAAAGATTGCCACCTATGCCGCCCCCACTGTGTCCACCTACACGTCGGGTCCAGTTGTGTCCAAGGTAGCATCCGGCTACGGAGTGAGCGGATCGGGTGCTGTGTCCCATCAGTATGTTTCCAAGCCCGCAGTGCCCATTTCAGCAGCTCCTGCCATAGCTAAGGTGGCTACCTACGCGGCTCCTGCAATCTCAACATATGCCACAGCTCCTGCCATCGCCAAGGTGGCGACCTATGCCGCTCCCGCCATATCCACTTACTCTTCAGCGCCAGTGGTTGCCAAGGTTGCCACTGGATACGGAGGCAGTGGTTCCGGATACAGCCACGGAGCGGTTTCCCATCAGTATGTGTCCAAGCCAGCGGTGGCTATTTCTGCTGCTCCCGCGATTGCCAAGGTAGCAACCTACGCTGCCCCCGCCATCTCCACGTATGCCACAGCTCCGGCAGTAACCAAGATTGCAACGGGCTATGGACATGGAGCCGTCTCCCATCAGTACGTCTCCAAGCCAGCCGTGTCGATTTCAGCAGCTCCGGCCATTGCTAAGGTGGCTACCTACGCGGCTCCTGCCATCTCAACGTATGCCACAGCTCCTGCTCTCACCAAGGTGGCCTACAGCCAAGCAGCGGACGTGTCCCACCAGTACATTTCCAAGCCCATTGTGGCCGCCTATCCAGCTGCTGCACCAGCAGTGGCCACTTACTCATCCGCTCCGTCCCTGGCCACGTACTCTTCCGCTCCGGCAGTCACCAAGATTTCCGCCAGCTACGGCGGAAGCGGATCTGGAGCAGTCTCCCATCAGTACGTGTCCAAGCCCGCAGTGGCTATTTCAGCGGCCCCTGCCATCGCCAAGGTGGCGACCTATGCCGCTCCCGCCATATCCACTTACTCGGCGGCGCCAGTGGTGGCCAAGGTGGCCACTGGTTATGGAGGCAGTGGGTCGGAATACAGTTCTGGAGGAGCTGTCTCCCATCAGTACGTCTCCAAGCCAGCGGTGGCCATTTCAGCCGCTCCTGCCATCGCCAAAGTATCCGCCTATGCTGCCCCAGCAATCGCAAGCTATGCCACAGCTCCTGGCATCTCCAAGGTGGCGACCTACGCTGCTCCTGCCATTTCCACTTACTCAGCTGGTCCCAGTCTCACCAAAATCGCAACCAGCTATGGCGCATCTGGCCATGGAGCCGTCTCTCATCAGTACGTATCGAAGCCCGCTATCGCTGTGGCGCCAGTGGCTCCAGTTCTCTCCAAAACCTACTTGCCAGCAGCGCCCGCCATCGCGCTGCCCACTAAACTGGACACAGGGTACGGAATCAGCGGCTCAGGGGCAGTCTCCCACCAGTACGTCTCGAAGCCGGCGGTGGCCACCATCTCAGCAGTTCCTGCCACAGCCAAGGTGGCGTCCTACGCAGCTCCAGCCATTTCCAGCTACTCCACTGGACCGGCCCTCTCGAAGATAGCGACCTACGGCGCCCCTGCCATTTCCACCATTTCCGCCGCTCCAAGCATTGCCAAAGTGGCCACTGGATATGGATATGGCCATGGATACGGAGCTAGTGGATCGGGAGCTGTGTCCCATCAGTATGTGTCGAAGCCCGCAGTGGCCATCTCAGCAGCTCCTGCCATAGCCAAGGTGGCCACATACGCAGCTCCAGCTGTGAGTCACATATCCACTGGACACGCCATAGCCGCCGCTCCCGCCTTGGCCACGTACTCAACCGGTCCTGCCATCACCAAATTGGCCACAGGGTATGGAGGAAGTGGCTCTGGATATAGCTCGGGAGCGGTGTCCCATCAGTATGTGTCGAAGCCCGCAATAGCCACCATTGCTGCCGCCCCAGCGATCGCCAAGGTGGCTGCCTATGCCGCCCCAGCTGTGAGCCACTACAGCACAGGTCCTGCGCTCACGAAGATCGCTTCTCCGATCGGACTGGGACTGGGAGCGGGACTGGGCTACGGGGCCAGTGGACACGGACACGGAGCCGCCCTGCTGGGGGCTCCTTTGACCAAGTTGACTTCGGCGCCGGCTTACAGCTTGGGAGGTAAACTGGCTAGCAGCACCGCCTACGGACTCCATGCGGGTAAGTGATATTCGCAAGCATTTTAAGACTTATTTACAGGAGTTTAATTAGTTCATTTATATTAATTATGATGTGTCAACCTCCAGGTAGTTTGGGTCACGGTGCTGCAGGTCACGATGGCGGCTACTACGGAGCCATTTCCCTTGGACACGCGGCGGTATCTCCAGCCCTCAACTACCACGGTCTGCTAACCCATGGAGCGGGCCTGGCCCCAGCCAGCTCCTCGCTGGCCCATCTGGACTCCTCCCTCAGCGGATACTCGCACGGGGTGGGAGGCATTGGGCCCCTAGGGGCGGGATTCTATCGCTATGCTCCCAGCGTGCCGGCGCTGAGCAGCCACGCCCCTGTGGCGGCCACCGCCTACCTGAAGTCAGCGCCAGTGGCCCAGCCGGCCTTGCTGAAGGTGGTGCCCGAGAAGCATCTGGAGCACTTTGTAAGTGATGCTGCCTCCATTTTCGTGTAAATTCTGATACTAAAGAGTTCCACAGGATGCCCATCCACGCTACGCATTCGAGTACGCCGTGAACGATCCCCACACGGGCGACAACAAGCACCAAAAGGAGGAGCGCGACGGCGACGTGGTCAAGGGGGAGTACTCCCTGGTGGAGCCCGATGGCAATGTGCGCACGGTGAAGTATTACGCCGACTGGGAGACGGGCTTCCACGCCGAGGTCATCAACAGTCGCGATCAGGGCAAAATAGTGGCCAAACGTCAGGCAGCAGCCAAGTCGTGAGGTGAGCGATCCTTTATAACATATATTAATATATCATATTTGCTGAAATCAGTAAAGAAAAGTATGTACAATTTACCTATTTTTTAACAAATATTTTAGAATGACTAATATACAATATTAAAAATAAAAGCATAACATACAGGCGCCAGGAAATAACGAATTTAATGTTACAGAAGACATAGCTTAGCAACTGTTAAAAGCTTAAAAAAACTACTAATAAAACAAATATTAAGAATTTTAAATTAAATACTAAGATCTTTGGCATCGGGACAGAGCCATATTATAATATTTTAAGACTATTTCTATATATCTGGATTTAAACCAATTTTACTGTTAATTATTTAGGTTTATTTTTACTATATTTATTGGCATTACCTTATACCTGGCCAATATTTGACTGGGAAATAATACAATTCTAAAAAATAGCATAGATAAAAGGTCCCTGTACGAACTTTTGATAGATCCGGAGGACATCCGGGTCGAAGATCTAGAGTATTTACCCTTACAGCTTACAATTGGCTCATTATAATTTAATGCAATTTGATCAAATGAAAAGAAAAAATTTTCGTTTATATGGAGACTATATAATATAATCATCAGATTTTGATAAAACTAAAACCGAAATTCTTAAGAATTATATATGTAGAATTTTAAAAAATGGCTATGTCCTAATTTATATGACAACATGTTGAAACCTGGCTAAGTTATAATTTTTTGTTCAAATTTTTTCTATCGTTTCTATGACAGCTATTTCATATGGTTTCAAAGTTTCTGGCTAAAGTGTAATAATTTGTACGCTGAATAAGTTAATATTATTTTTTATAGATTCTAAAGAATCCCAATGATCCCCATGCATTTACAAATGAAATTAGTTCGTAAGCCATAAATAATATGATTGTATTTCATGTTCAATGTTTTTTTGTTTCAATTTTATTATTTATATTTTTAAACCAACTTCCATTATTTCATCCTTTCATCTAGCTCCACACAGGTCGCAATTGTTTGGTTCGTTCTGCAACTGTAAATAGCCTCAAATCCACAACCTTCTTCTCATTAAACATTAAACGTATTTATGTAAATCCCCTCAACGACAACGATGCACCACAACGCGACGTCACACGGCCGCCATGACATATGCAATATCCAACCACCAACACACATCCGTCCCCTCACATTTGGATCCCCGATTCTGTGCTCATGTGATAAGCGTTTCCGCTTGCGCTGCTCTCATCTCAAACTGCGCGCCCCTACTATGCCCGACTACTTGTACATAAAGGATTGCATATTGGTATCTTGTAAAGTGTTAATTCAAATAAACGACATTTGAGAGTTTGAAGCCATATTTGGTGAACGAAAGGCATTTCTCTAATTTGTCTAAGTCAAGTAAGTTGGTTTATTGCCCGATAAACACGACACGAACTATAGAATTTTACAGTTTTGCATATATATATAAGAGTGTATGCATATAATATCTAGTATCGTACAAATAATTACGAGTATATCTATAAATATTTTCATATATGCAAGCAGCGAATCACAAATACCGTTGTTATGACCGAAACACAGTTGGAACACTAACTAATGACTAGAAACTGGGACTGAATGCCAGCCGCAGGTCGTCGCTTATGAACAGTCCAAAGTCTGTGCTCTTGGCCCGATGCGGATGCTGCGTGCAATATGTCTGGAAGATATGTCGCAGGGTGCGGCTGCCCTGCAGCTCGATCTCCAAGCGCCGTTGGCTCCCGGCCTGGCCCATGTCAAGGTGGGCCAGCAGCCACTGGTTCTTGAGGGAGCGCAGGTCCTTCTCCAGGTTGGTCAGCTCATGGCTTCCCGTCTTGGGCACATGCAGCGGTTCCAGGGCGGCAAAGGTCTTTCTCATTTCCCTGCCCTGCAGCTGCACGCGCAGGGAGCGCTCCTGACGGAGGGCCTGGTGCAGCATGTTCATCTCCCGGTTGGAACTGATCGCAGTGCTGGTCACACAGGCACTGTCCGCCTGCTGCTGCTCCCGCCAGGTCTGCTGCGCCTGCTCCAGAATTGAGATCTTGTCGGCCAGTATGGTCAAGGCCTGTCCCAGGGCGGCCTCCTTGGCCAGGATGGACTGCTCCAGTTGCTCCACAGCCTCTGCGAATCCGGCGAGCACAAGGCATTGCTTGCTGAGCTGCTTCTCGGCCATCTCCTTGCGGATCTGCAGCTCGGAGAAGTCCTGCATCTTCATCTTGGCCATGTACTTGAGGCTTTTAATTTCCTTCTCGCGCTCGCCAACGGTCAGCTCAAGAGTCTTCACGTCCTCGTAGTGCCGCTTCACCTGGGCAGCTCGTTCCTGCAATGTGTTGCTGACGGGATGACGCACGTACTCCGTGTTCACATCCGTAGATTCTAGCAGCGCGAAGAGCTCGTCCAGTTGTTCTTCCAGGAGTTGCATGCACCGCTGACTATAGGCGTCGACTTCCTTGGGCTCCTCAGCCTCCTGACAGGCAGGAGCGAACTTGTTGTAGTTCAGCACCAGCACTCTCCACAGCTTTTCGTGGGCTATACCCCCGTTGGAATCCTTGCTCGCCTCCCGCGCTGTGGAGCCCAGTAGTCTGATGAGGGCACCTAGCGCTTCGTTGGCCTCCAGAATTCGTTGGTACCTGGCACACTGCATTCCCGTCCAGGAAGCCGTCTTACTGCTACTCAGCTTCCTCTGCAGCTTCTTCAGTTTCTGCTTATGGGCGCAGCTCGTCTCCATCAGCAGCTGCATGCAGTGGAACGAGGCGGTCTGCTCGTGTCCCAGCTGGATGATGGTGTGCATCAGACCTGCGTTGGCATTCACAGCATCCAACCCCGCTTCGTACACCTCGATGAGGGTTCCGTATAGCTGCTGCTCGTCCAGGAGCTCAACCAACGTTTGAGGCGGCATCAGGTTCTGGTGCAGCCCACTCACATAATGAAGAACCCTCTGGATTGGCTCGCAGTTTGTGTGCTCATCCAGTTGTCCCGTTTTCAGCAGGCGCACAAACTCGTCCAGCTGCTGCTCCTGGAGCTCCAGATCACTCCGGTAGATGGCCGCGTGGGTGCACAGCTCGTAGTCGCAATGGTTGAGTCCGTGGCGGAACTGCTGAAGGACCAGTTGGAGGCTCTTCAAAAGGTAAAGGCACTGCGACCGGAAGATATACCGCTGCACGGAGTATCCCTCAAATATGGCGTCGCGTCCTGTGGCGAGAGGTGTGAACATCAAAAATTAAAGAGAAGTCAAAATAAACCTAAATTTGTGGAATGATATACTAAGTAAGCCCTCACCGAATTCGCAGGCCGCGGGAAACTTTTCGTTGATGGCCTGACAGACAATGGTCAGTTTCTCGTTCATCCGTTCCAAGAGCAGCATGACCAGCACCACGTCGTGCTCCCCTCCCCGCAAAAGGAACTGTTCGGGAACAAAGGCGAGGACATACTCCAAGTGCTGGCACTGCAGCCTCAGCTCCACAGCCTTAATCTGCTGCTCCAGGGCCCTGCCATAAGCCTTGCTCACACTAAAGATGTGCTGGTAGTCCGTCTGGCTCTGATTGGAGGCCTCCTCCTGTTGCGACTCGTTGGCACTGCTGAAATCCTCGATGGACAGAGTGCCATCTGCCCGGACCTGCAGTTGCTCCTGAAGTTGTCTAACCAGGTCCCGGAATTTCATGATGGTGACGTCGCGATCATATAGGCTCTCTATGGCTGCGTTCTTTTGCTGCTCGAGAATCTTCACCTGACCACTCAGCTTGTCGATCTCCTCGCGCAAATCGTTTTCCTGTTCCTGGTTACTTTCTATAAGTTGTTCTTGGATTTGTTCCAGGGCCTCCAGCTCGTAAACTTCGTCCTCCAGCAGCTTGACACGATCTTCCAGTTCTAGTTTCAGACAAGCCAGTTGCGTAACCATGGACTCTGCTCCCAGGGAAGCGTCTACTTGTTCCTTCAGATCCATCAGCTGCACTTCCATGTGGTCCACCCTCCTGCTGAGCAACTCCTTTATGTTCTTCAGCTCGTTGATCTCCGAGTGCTTGGTCTCCAGTTCCTTGTGTGTGCGTTGACTACTTTGCTTCTCCTGGGCGAGAGTGTCCCTTAGCCGAACCACCGTTTCCCGGAGCCGTTGATTGTACTGTTCCAGCCGAAGGAACTCGCCGGTGGATTGCGGTGCCGCACCAATTCCGGCTTGCTTCTCATTCTTTTCAATGCGCTGGCCCATCTGCTCCTCCTGCTCCGCTTTCAGGATTTCCACATCCAAGCTAAGTTCGTCGTTCCGTTCTTGAGCCATCTCCAGTTCCATTTGCAGAGTCTCCATCCGTTCCTCAGCCATCTCCTTGTCCAGGGTGAGCAGCTCAATGCTCTCGGCTATTTCATCTAGCTCCCTTTTGAATTTGGAAGAAACATCGTGAGCTTCCCGTAGTTCGTTTCGTGACCTCTGGAGCTCCCTTTGCAGCAACACCTGCTGCGTCATTATCTGTGACTTAAATTCCATGAGTTGCTCGTTATGAATCCTCATGCGCTCCAGCTCCAGCAGCTTTAGCTTGTCCTCGCTCTTCTGCACCCTCAGCAGCTGAAGTTCTTCCTTCAGTTGTCGGAGTTCCGGATTGTCTACCGGAGGAGCTGCTGTGCTAGGAGTTCGCAGGGCAGGTCCCGGGGTGAACTGCGGCCGTAGGATCTCCAGAAAACCGGGTTCCACAAAGGCGGCTGGTGCGGCTCGCTTCACACAACTCGTAGGACTCATGCTCGTCTTGCTGCGTTTCGGGGCCAGGGCCAGGGGCACCGGCATGGCCAATGTCAACTGCGCCGTTGAACTCTGAGCCTGAGCTGTGGTTGGCTTTGGTTGGCTGATCCTAGTCGGTCTCAGCTGCGTGTAGGACGTGGATCGCCGCTGGTTACAGGTCATTGCTGGTGGTGTGAGCTTCGTTGCACCCCGCTGCTGAGCCTGCAACTCTCCAATTGTGCTGATCTGGAGAGGATCGGCAGACTGTTCCCTGGTTGCTTCTCTGCTTTGCTGTGGTTTGTCCTGCTTTATAAGTGGATCGCTCTCCTTCTGTACGGAATCAGCGGGATCTTGGGACTCCATCTGCCTGGGAAGCTCCTTTGATTGCTGAACAGCTGATACTTTTTTAGGAGACCCTTTTACGTCTTCCACGATCTGCGCTTTCTGATGATTAACCTCTGGCACACTTGAATTCTGCAGGGGGAAATACATTCATTAGATGTCTTCCTTATTTAATGTTGATTTTAAAACAATTAATTAATTATTATTTGGAGAGGGTCCATGTTCATAAATTAAGTTGTTCTTAATTCGCTTGACAAGGAAAAACTCGGTCTTTATCCTTTGACCTAATTACAGTTTGTTTTGAGTCACCTTTGGAAGTTGTAGAGGTTGCTGATGAGCTGCCAAAAACTTCCCAGAAGTCTTGGCCAACGACGGATCTCGGGAAGATTGAGTATTTCTGGCCCTGTGTTGCGGGGACGCCGGGCTTGAGGGAGCTCCCTTCGTTTTGCTAGAAGTGCCGGCCATCGGCTCCCTCTGGTTGTCCTGAGTGAAAAAGACCACAGTATATAGATTTACATCCCACGCTGACCTTTCCTTTGGCATTACTCACATGCTCCTCCACGGACTTCGTCCCACCACTCCGCTTCGTAAGTTTCGCTCGGGCCCCCTCACGTTGCATTTCATCGGCTTTCTGATTATCCGCTCCTTTGGACACCTCGGCAATCCTCACCAGCTGCTGGGCTCGCACAAACAGTCCGCAGTTGGTGGGGCACTTGAAGTATACATTGCCGTGGATGCTTCCATTATTCTTGCCCAGCGGCTCGTCCAGAATCACGCCGTACCAGAGGCCGGCGGCGAAGTTAGTGCGTCCCACATAGGCGACCTTACCTTGCAGATGTTTACCCGTTACCTCTACGCGCTGGCCAAGTTTCGGTTCCCGAGGGCTCATCATCTAAAACGCGTGTCTTACGTCATTTCGTGCACCTGACATAGAGTCCAGTTGGATGAGCCGATGGCGTGTGTAATCCCAGTTAGCAGCTTGCAAAACTGCACAACTGAGTAAAACCGATGCGAGCGCAAAGGCGAGTCATCATATGTTGCGGGCCCCACCCCGAGGAAATTATTTCCCGAGGCGCAGGCGCGAAAAGTGGGCTCATTTTCGTTGGGGTCAAGGGGTAGAAAGTGCAGATGATGGCCGGCTAATGGTAAGTAGATTTTACTTGACATCGAGCCGCTGCTTACATGAATTTTTTTAGGTTTCGTTATAGTAAAAGGTCACTTAAGGGTTTATAACTTTCGTTATTAATCGGACTGCCAACAAGAATTCTGGGTTGGTCTGGAAATCTCTTACACCATGGTCTTACTTAAAATAATACTTGAAGAGTATGTTAGTGTTTCGACTTATAAATACTTCTCAGAAGCCCCCGTTTTGGAATGTATGTTATGTCGTTCAAATGATATATCAGCAAAAAATAATGTTTGATATCGAAAATAGAGGGAGCTTTGATTTATCGAATTTTTAAATAGTGAAATACATCACTTTAAAATCTCGAAATAAAATAGATTATAATTATTTTGTTGTTAAATTCTCCGATTTTTCCATTCCGATGCTAAAAAATAAATATAAATCTATCGCCCTAATAAATCGGTTCTTTCTTTTAATAACCATATGGACATATTACCGCTTGTTCCTTTTAGTAATGTTCATATATCAGTGATTTCTATACTTCCATGTTTCTCTTTTATAATTTCTTGTGTTTTAACTTTAATTTTTAAACTATTTACAAACAATATTTGAGTTCCCTCACTTAACACATCATCAAGAACATTGAAACATTACACAAATTTATTGCTATTGCTGATTTACATTTTGAAAAGAGACCAGAAGCTATTTCCTACATCGAATGGATTTGGTTGTGCATTCACTTAATACGTGTTGTCAGCTCAGGACTGGATGGGTTCCATCTAGAAGACGTTTCGGCAAATGGGACATGTGGACTTGCTGCTAGTGGTGAACCATTTATACTGAAAGCAATGAAATTGATAAGGATGGGATAAAAGAGAGGAAACGTGTCCGAAAACGCTTACCAAGCAGGGTCCGTGGAATTTCTTTTTGCAGGTCTTGCACGTAAGCTTTGGTAACTGGCAAGTGTCCTGGTGGATGACGGTATAGCACACATAACACTCCTCCACGCCCTCGAACTTTTTGTCCAGATTGTTTTTCCACATCGTTAGGCCATCGTATATGGTGCCATTCTGAAAGAAAAAAGATATCAGTATTCTAGATCTTAACGCGCATATACTCACATTGAAGCGCAATTTATTTTCTTAATTTTTAGGTCTCAACTTTGTGCGAGAAGAGAGCGCAGAGAAGCGATATTCACGTACCTGATGCGTAAGAAAGATGGTCAGCTGCATGCCCACATTTCTGGAAGATGCCCGCCCACCGATCTGCTTGCCGCACTCCACTTTCACAGCCCCCAAGGGATAATTGGGAGCCAGAGTTATGACCAGCTCCATGCGGGCCTCATCAATAGCATAGACCGCAAGCACTTCTCTGGTGGAAGAGTGAACGGTGACCTATGGACAATAAGGGAAACGATGTTGATATCGCGGAACATTAGAACCAAACAAATTTAGCTTAAATCGCTCAGTAGCCTGGGTCCCTTCTGGCTAAAAAAGAAACAAAAAGTGCGCTTTCCTTAGGAAAAGAATAGAGCCTCGGCAGCAGCACCATGTTGACTCTTGAGATTTTCCGTCTTATTGTCGTCATTCTACTGCTAATTAGCATCGTAACTGTATTTTCGCTTCGCTCTGGCTTTACCGAGGCCGTTTAAGAAAGCGAGTAAAGCCTGCAGTCTCTGCATCATCCCTCACCTGCATATTCTCGTGCTTCTCCTTTCGATTGGCGATAGCCTTGAGCTCCTCGCTGCAGATCAGCGAGCTCACGTAGTTGGTGGTAAGGTTATCAACAAAGTTCTTCTGCCTGGACTGTGTAGCATTCCACCATCTGCGCACCACGGCAGGCAGCTTGCGTAGCACCTCCGTGTACAGGTGGCAAACATATCGCTCCAGTGAAAGCTTTCGATCTGCAATTGTAATAAAGCAACATAAGAGATTGATCAAGGCAAGCCAAGTCAGGCTGTGAGCTGTATTTCATTTCCCAACAGTTTATAAAGAGAACAACAGTTTGTTGTTTGATCGTCCTTAAACGTTAACGTCGTAGTCTCGTTTTTCTTCGTTTTCGGTTTTGTATTTGCGTTCCATTGTCAGCCAAAATGGCAAAGCCATTAAATTTCACTACCATGCCCTCCGAAATGCCGCCGCCAAAACGCATGCAGCTGAAGGGCGAAAAGGTGACGGTTGCCGAGGCAATAAACTTCCTAAAGACGCAGTGCGAGGAACGAGCGGATCGCAAGCCGGTGGATCCATTCACTGCGGAGGGACCCACGGTGGCCGATGAGCTAAATGCGCGTCTGGCCATGGTTCATGTGCGCGAGTCAAAAGCTAAGCGCATTCGCCGCCTGGTGAAGTACCCAACCAAGGACCTTCAGAGCCTGTACAGGTAAGTGCGTCTAGGGACTATTCCGAGACGATTTATGAATGCATTAAGAGATTACACTCCCAGATGATTTTCTAAAGTTTGAATTCGATATTTTTAAACGGCTTTTAGTTAGTTTTGAAGAGTTCTTGCCGACTCAAACGTAACTTGTACCCAACAGCTTATTAAGGAAAGCTAACTGAACCTTTCGGAATCATTTTAATGACCCACAGATTTATTTGCGTTTGCCCACGCTACCAGCCCTGCTACGTGCCCAGCCAGCCTACAGGCCAGATCATCATCGACAGGGACGTTCTGTCGCGAAAGGAGCATATCTGCTTCCTAGCCACCCCCAAGAAGGATTTCGGCTCGCCGCAGTTGGCGCCAGGGGCGCAGCAGCCGCGTTACTACACCAAAAAGATCTTAGTCAGCCAGTGCACAGCCCGCGTAGAGCGTCTAGCCGATCCGAGTCCGTTGCGAGTGAGCGACACGATCAAGTACTTTAAGGAGTATCTATCGCCGCGCCACATCGCCGCCCTTGAGAACCAGATGAGGCCAAAGCCTCCAGTGGAGGCCATGACCATGGAAAAGGCTCTGGAGTACATGGAGGAGGAGATGCGCCAACGCAGAGCGGCCAAGCGAATACATAAGCGTCGCTGCAAGGGTCTTAAGAAGCGCATCCTGCAACGCCAGCAAAAACAAATGCAGAAAATCATTTGCGTTCTGTTTGAGGAAATGAAGGATTTCCTGCTTAACGATCAGTTCATAGTAGACGAGAACTCGCCTCTTTGCTGTGTCATACTTGAAAGACTTCGAGAATTTACAGGCAAGTATCGAGTCACTTGCTTAAATTCCTTAAATAATACCGAATATCCTCCACAGATCAAGAGTTCTACACGACAAGTAACTTAAGGGAATATCAGCGGATCCTTGCCAACAATCTGACCGTTTGGATCAACAAGTTCATATCGAACCTGAACATTTACCTGACGCCGCAACAGCAGGCGCCGGAGCAACGCACGATGATGGCCTATAACGATCCCGAACAATTCGTCCCCCTGTCGGATTACATTTCGTTAACCGATGAAATGGGTGTCGAAGAGATGCTTGACGATGTCGAGCAAAGTCCCGG
>VNJV01018116.1:0-66825 GCA_008042635.1 Drosophila nikananu | reverse complement strand
ATTTAGATTCGCACCGAGGGACACCCTGGAAAATTGTTAATTTTTATCAATTCTCTTCCACACACTTGTAAACTGAGCACATACATACCTTCCATAAGACAAATTTGTAATATAATCCGATTAGTATTCAAGTTTCACTCAAAGTTCAGGAATCTTGTAGAGTTTAAACTATAATTAGCCAGCAATCGGTGGTTCAAACCATTTTATTGCATTTTAAGTTTTTTCCCATGCATGTTGCACGACAACTGTCGTTTCACATAGCTTCCACAAAACAGTCACATAGTCACATACTTTCCACAAGCGGCATTCCCGCCTAATGCTCCGCAATTACTCAACTTTTTGCCTAATTAGCCACGCGCCTGGCAAGCAAACAATCGTTTTCCACTGTCCACCGGCCTAATATACCCCGAAAAAGGCAGGCCATGGTCAGAGTGGAACTTGAAAGGGTCACGTTGTCATCAAAAAGTTGATTTTTGCAACGTATCTGTATCTTTCCGTCAACTGTGCGCCGCGCTTCAATTGAAGTTTTCAGTTTATAAAGTTTCAGTCGTAAGCCGACTTTTCGCGGTTTAAGTTAACACCGAGAGATCGTTTTGTATATCCCGAAACGCAGTACGCTGTGGCGATTCACTTTGGCCTTTCGGGCTTCCGCTTGGCGTTAATTCGGGTTAATTTGTTTCGAAAGTGCGATAAGTGTTTTCCGCTGCAGTCGAATTTTTCGCAACATCAAAACAAACGACTTGCGAAAAAAAAACTAAAACGCCAAACGCGTTATCACTTTTTTGGCGCTCTCCTTTGCCATAACGGTAAACAGCATAGCCAAAGCAAATTGGAAAGAAACGCATGCCAAAAGGTGACAGCAATAAAAACACAACAAATAAGTCGAGCCGGGTGCGAAAAAGTTAATTAAATTGTTTAATTCGGAGTTGCAACGTGCAAGGCGCCGGCGCAGCAACAATTGCACCTGCAATTATACATTTGTGTAGATCCGCTCACATACATACATACACAAATTTGCGTAGCAGCCGCCACAAATCGGACCACAAAATGCCGCCGTTTAATTTTATTAAGCAGGTGAGTGCAAACTAAAGAAATTTAATGTTTCTACACGTTTTATGGCGCGAAGTTAATTTTGTTAATTAAGCGTTTATGCGGTAACTGCATTTGGAAATGTACTGTGCATAAATAATTTTCTGTGCAAACTCCGATTGACCAAGAAGTTTCTTAATCGATACATAATCGGGGAGTTTAAATTAATTAAATAATTTTCTGTATATGTGGGTACATAGAAAATGAGTAAATAATAATGGTGGATACTTAATTATGTGTGCAAACTTTCATAACAAATCGATTAACCAAGAAGTTTCCCAATTGATAAGATAACCGGGGGATTTAAATTAAATAATTTTCTATTTCAATATTTGTAAATAATAATTTGGATAATTAATTTAATAAATAATATAATTTTTAAGTCTTAGGTCTTGATAAATAAACATATTTTTGGCGTTTGAGGTCTATTCAAAGATTCATCACCATGGAAAGTGAGGGTGAAATGCATTTATTGTAAAAATCATAAATCACCAGAACATAACTTCTATACATTACAAATAATGATCTAATTTATGAACGTAATCTTTTGTCTGGAAGAGAAATCAATTTTCTCGACCTTTGCAGCTACCCAATTAATTAACTGAAATATCTGAAAATAGCTTCCGAGGAAGAACAATGGTCTATGACAAACAAATGAATCAAAGTACCCAAAAGATAGCAGTTGCCGTTCGCCACAATCGAACCCAATGGTGGCTCCATCCATCCCAGCCAGCTCCAATTTACCATATCTGTGGAAGACAAGCGGCAGACAAGAGACGTGTCTAATTGGCCAACTCACAACACAACAGGGAAAATATAATACGGGAAATGGTAAACCAATTTGAGTCCGAAACTAATGAAATGCACAACGAAAATGGATTCATCTAAATCGGAGCTCAGCTGGAGACTCGAAAGAGATTTTCGTAATCAAGCCGGGGCTTCTGGAGATGCCCTAAGATGGCTTCCGGTGATTAAGTGTTAGAAACCAGACCAGCTGGGAGAACTGTGCGTAAACACGAACCACGGGGAACTGAAAACAAAGCCAAACAAACCATAAAGGTGGGAACAATTTCTACGCAACTGTTGGACCAACCAAACCCATCTCAGCCTTAGCTTTCTTTATGCTTTTATGGCTTTTCCCCCACTAATTTTGTCGGATCTCTTAGACCTGGCCAAATGCAAATGGGTCAATGGACGACAGACGATGGCGTTTCAGAGGCTGGGCCGTGCCGAGGGAATATGATTATGGCCGAGCATTTTTTTAAGGGCCTGCCTAATGAATATACTTGGGCTTTGTGGCTTTTCCTAGTCGCGCGATAATTAAGACGAATGACCCCCAGTTAGAAAGTTATTGCACCACATCTGCGGGCAAGTCCGAGTTTTCTGAGATTATCTCAGCTCAGCTGAACCCGAACCGAAGCCTTTTGTTTGCATTTGCATTTTCAGCTGCTCAGCTGTTCAGTTTTTCAGTTTTTGTTTTTAGTATTTAACGTGGGGTTAATTACATGTTAAATAACAGTTAACCGACCGTTAGGCCTCGATTGTTTATGGCTCCCAAATGCTCAGCTTCCAGCGCAATTGTTGTCCAACATCATAGTCTCTCTTTGCCGGCTTTTCCCCCTCTAATTTCAATGAAGAAATTATTTTGAACTCTTCGTGTTCACTTCACCCACACTTTGGCTTTGGTTTTCTGCCCTTTGTTATTACCAGTAGCGAAAAAAAAAATAAATTAAAACAAAAATCGAGAAGAAACCACAGAAAAAATAAAACTGGGAAAAGCATCTGCGGCAGCCACCTTTGGAAATTGTGCAGCGAATCAATTGTAGCGACGGAAAATCCAATTCGATTTCAATCCACAAATCGAACGCCTTTCGAAACCATTAAGACTTGTGGTCGCCTATTGCAGCTAATTAACCATTTGTTAATGCTAAATCCAAAGCGCTGTCAGCCAAAACACCTGTCATCGTTATGGATACTGTCTGTGTAAGAGAAGCGATCGTGTTTTGTCCAGTGGTCAGGCTCATAGAAGGCTGGAAAAATAGTCAATTAAGACTGCGAATATCTATTGATCTTTTCGGTCATATTTATAACAGAAAAATTGAAATTTTAGTATATAAATTATATAAGTATCTATGAATTTAAAACTACAAAAAAGAGATCATCCAAATATGCCGCAAAGAGGACACTAGAAATTTCGAAGTCTAAATTCTGTATCACATGAAATATAATTAAGATATCTCATGTATGTATATTCACTTTTATTGATTGTTTTGATTGGTTTTGTCATAACAAAGCTGTTTTTATGATGACTAGAATCCCAAAGCTGCTTCTGGGATCATTAAGACCCAACTAGGAGAAGAGCAGCCCATTCTCATGACGAAGAACACCATTGAGTGGAGTCAGCTGGCCGACTCAGTCTGAATCTGGATCGGTTGGCAATTAATGTGGGCTGCTTTCAGCCTCAAGATCCAAGAAGAAGATCCAAGAAGAAGCTGCGGCTGCAGCATGCTTGCCATACTTTGGCCATCTTCAGCAGTGGCTAATGAAAAGTCTGGAAAAGAGCAAAGATCGGCGATGGGAGGGGAACACAAGACACAGCTACAGGGGACTAGCAGATGTAAGATGGAAAATCGAAACAATAAAAAAAAGAGGCGTCCAAAGCGGTACATTTGCCGGCCTTTTTCCCGTTGGCAGTTTTGCGGAAAATGCCACAAGTCAATGTTGCATTGTATGTTGTTTGCTTTACGTAAATGTCGCGTGTTGCAGCCACAAAATGGTCCTAATATGTCTGGGGTTCGGGAACCGCAATTGTTTGCAGACTTTTGGTTAAAAAGGAAAAGTCAATTGCCCGGTCGTTTTTCTTTTCTGCCGCTTGACTTGACGTGTGTAATTATCATAAATCGTAAATTGCATTTTTCATCATGCTAAAAGTCGCACATTTTCAGTTGGAAAATGCTTTGCATTTCGCATTTACATTTACATTTACATTTACATTGGCAATTGCTTTCATTTTTTATTTCTTATTTTACTTCATTTTATTTTAGTTTTTCCTCCAGTTCACGCCTCAACCTCAACGGTTGATTGAACTTGTCAGAGTTTTGACTTGAGTTGGGGGAAAAGAAAAACATGGAAACATGGAAACATGAAACATGGCCAACAATAAAGAGAGTCGGGTCCGATTGTTGGCTCTGTTTTTTGAAAGGCATCGCATTGTCTTGCCAAGATGCGGATACGTGGATACGCAGATGCCAAGATGCTCGGATAGACAGGCCCAGGGGAGGAATACACGGTTCTCTGGGCCAGGCCCATTAGTGTCTTTCACGCTTTGGAACACACACACACACCGTACTGGAAAATCATTTTAACTCATTACCAAGTCATACACAAAACATTTTCGCCTTAATTGAGACCATCATGGAGCTGAATTGTTCAGCAAATCCCTGCCAAATCACTCCCCGAATATAATTTGACCACTTTCCTTACTCACCCGAGGGGAATCGGAGCCTCCAACTCCATTTCGAAGCTCCTAGAGTGACACCCAGTCGTGTCGGGACCGTTGGCTGTTAATGATTATGGCAAACGGTCGTCGCGTCATCTCTGGCAGTCCCCAAACATAAATCATAAATCATAAAAGTGACGACTCAAGCCACTCGAGCAAGTCAGCTCGGTTGACAAAGGCCGCAGGAAACCCGAGAGATGCAAATCGATGGAGTATACACAGCACCGAAGTCTTCCTCCTCTCACTCGGTCGGTTCCACTGTTTGTGCTTGATTGCCTCTGGAGAATGTCCCAGTGCAGCAAAGTGTGGACTGGACTGGAGTGGAGTGGAGGAGCACAGTGAGTGGAAAAAGATACCCCGCTGGTCAAGTAGGATATTGAACACTCTGGCGAGTGGATGAAATCTTAATCTCGAGCTATTTGGTTAGGATTTATGTCATACTCGATTGTTAAACCATTTCTGGAGTTAAATTAAGAACCAGTTTTAAGCATCACTAATCAAAAATTAGAGACCGAGCCTATGGATCATACAAAATTAGGTCAGAATTTTTACTACTTCTATGATTATCAAGATTAGCGATGAACGGTGATGTTTTATTTTAGAGATATTTATAAAGCGTTAAAAGAGAACCGCAGGAATACATTTCTTACGTAAATTTTAAATGAAGAAGAAATTATATATGAAAATTCCTAGAATAAGTATCTTATACCAATTTGATAAGAAACAACAGTTTATATATATAATCTTCAAAGAAAACTTACTGATCTACCCAGCTGAAGGAACCGAAAAAGCCACTTGAAAGTCAAATGTTTACCTGCTGGGAGCTAATGGATAGAATTAGCAAAACACCCGGCAAGACTTAAACCCTTCTCTGCTGGCACTTACTTCCTCTTGGCCTTTTGCCCGCAGCCAGGTTCGTTCCGTTGGCTTAGACCGACTCCAGACTGAGGCCGAGAAACCGCAACAAAACGCGCTGCGCTGCGAGAGGGAGAGTGGGAGAGACGAGCCGACAAACTAACTGATAATTTTCATTCACATCTGAGTCACAGTCGGCGCTTCCCACTTGCTCCGGAGCTCGGAGTTCGCCGCAGCTCGCAGCTCGCAACTTGGGGCTCGGATCTCTTGGCCTGGCCATAAACTTGGAGCGCCGCTTGGCAAGGCGACCAGTCTGCAGTTGGCTTTCTGGTGGCAAAGACGCGTTGTCGCTGGTAGCTCCATCTCGTGCTCGTATCTGATCCAGTTCAGTCCGGGGAAAAGTTGACCCGCGGCGTGTCGGGGAAACCGAGTCCAGAGCAACACCAGACCGTTTCAAATCAAAGCCAGCCCAGCCTTTGGCTTCACTTTCGTTTCGGCCTTGTTTCGATTATACCTTTTGGGATTTTCCGCCCATTCTGAATTGCAAATTAACTGCAAGATCGTTTGCATGGAACTGGGAAACTTGCCTCAATCGCTGCGGACTGTGTGTGTGTGCCTGATTGGAGAGTGTTTAGAGTGATTTGGCAGTGACATTCGCTTTTCAAAACGCGCTGGTGCAAAAACTCGCAAGGATTTCACTTTGAGAGGCTCTCTTGCCGGCTTCAATTTGAAAATATCAAAACTAGTTCAAGGCTGCCGCAGCAGCTTGAGATCAGAGACCGATACAGCCATCTTTGCGGGTTGAGCTTCGGTCTCAAACCTCTTTAATGTCCGACATGGAGCTATCGCTGTCACCAAAAGAAACGGTAATTACAGGCTTTTCATTATGCATACACCTCATGGCTCTGGACCTCTTTTGGTCGCCTCAGTATCTCTGTCAAGTCCTCGGCGTTGACAAGTTTATTTTGGCCAGTTGCAGCAGCTGCTAATTACAAGATGGCAATTATATTTGCCAATCCATTGACTTGTGCCTGATATGATGGGGATATTTTGAGATTTTCATAGATTGCATTGACGGCTGTTAATTGAAAGACTTGCAAATGTATCCTTATTTATAACCAAATATTAGTTTTTCCAATAACATCTCTCTAGTCTCCGGTTTCTCAATCATGATAACTCTTATACTCAGTTGAATCTTTCTTCCATCTTCAGGCTATTATTTACTCAGTTTCAAGCTTTCAATTATGAGCTGACAATTATTTGTTTCTACATTACAATAATTTTAGTTTCTGAATATGGTGGAATTTTAATTAGATTTTGCTGTGAGAAAGTAAAGTAAAATTGGAAAAAGCCTAACATAAATACAATGTCATAAGAGTATTATTAAAATGCAATGATTCTTGCGTTTTTTATATTTAACCAAGATTGAGGTAGTTCAATTCTAATTTAGAATATGAAGAATAAATTACAAAATAAATAAAGAAGAACCTAAACAAGAGTTCACAATTTTTCCATTCCCAGTTAACTTTCAATTTTAATAGCTTAAGCAATTTTCATTTAAAATGTAAAAGTATTTAAAAGATAACTGAACTTGATGGATATTTTTAAACTACAAAATCTAAAAATTGATTATACTTTCCATCTTATTGAAAATGTTTAAATGGTAAATACTTTTGTTTCCCCTAATTTTAAAAATTGAAAACTTTCTTTTGTGGTTTTTTCAATTTACTTTTCCTTTTTTTTTTTGTAATCAACTCAGTGTTGCTCGAAATGTTTAAAATCGATGGCAAAACAATTAAAGCGTTAGGCTTCATCCATCAAACTAATAGCTCTACCCAAAGAAAGTAAAAATAAACAATAGCCGACGCTAAGCTTCACTTAAGATTCAAATCTATATTTATTTTTGACATTCTATTCAGAACTTTTCATCGAACAGCTTTCGCTGAGGCATCAGCCTCTAATTGCTGGCTGTGAAAGTCTACTTCAAAGACAAAGGCTAAAAACTTAGTTATTAAAATGCATATTTGTGGTTAGCAGAGGAAATTTACCAATGCTGGTTTTTGTTATTTTCTTTTGTTAAACCAATTGGCGACCGTGACAAATATGTAGTAGTTTGGCTGTCAACACAGCGACAATCAATCAATCAATCAATCATAAAGTCAGGTAGCTGGAAAACCTGGTTAACTCAGCCCGAGCTTCAATCCAATATCCAAGTTATTTCGCCATTTGCAGGCGACAATTAAAATGTTTTCATACATCACATTTTATGCATTGCTTATTTATTATGAGCCTAACACACAAAGAGATAAAAGGAGTCTGCAATTATAATTGTAATTTCCATGAAATGTCGTTCGGGGGAGTAACTAAAAGTCACTGCCAAGCGGAGCGTGAACTTGTTTTTGGTCACTGAGCACGTCGGGGGCTGTGTAATAATCACAGGCTCCCAATGAAATGCCAGAGAGTCAAAGCCTTAATTAGCCGGGCGGCAGCCTAATGACCCCAAACCGTTAGCCAAGATAGAGAAGAAGATGCATATGTAAGTAAGTGAGCATTTGGATAGTGCAGCCTCCAGCCAGCAGCCACTTTCCACCTTGCTGCTCGTTCCATAAATAAATAAAAACTCAATGTGTTCGACAGCAAAAACTGGCTGTGGTTACGGCGACTAGATGTGGTTCACGCCCGCCTCGTTGGAGCTTTGGTTTTCACTATCACTGGGATGCAGAGCACTTTTCCGGACTGGTTTCGGGAAAATTCAATTTTTCTTTCTTTCTTTCTTGCTCATACTGGGGGCCTTTGGCGGGGGGAATCTTTGAAAACTGTCTCATGTCAGCAACAATTGGCTCTGCGGCCGTTTGAAAGGTGTTTAATGTCGTGGTAACGGGCATTGTCACCTTGCAGTGAAAACACAACCACAGAATGGTAATTGCAGATGAAACTTCATTTCATAAAAAAAAAAAACCTGATTTATTCGATTGGTTCCAGTTGCACTACGTGCCTCCGCATCAAACTCTTACATTTGAAGGTGGGAAATAGGAGAAGTTGGGAGATCTTGTGCTGAAAACTTAAGCCTAGCGAAAATATTTAAGACTATAAACTTTTTTCCAAATTATGGCTATTATTATTACTCACTTACTTATTATTAATACTCCCATATATCTTTATTATAATAACTAATTTCAGGAGATCCGTCCCAACACCATTTCGGATTTAAAGGTAGATGCTACTTTCCGAAAAGTTGCCAAAAATTCTATAACTTTTGCGCTGTGGAAAATCGATGAGGATCATCTGGAGGCAGTGACCCGATCGCAGTATGGAACCTTTTATGATAATTGCGCCTACATCGTTTACGCCGCCAGCTTGGCGGGCCATTATGCCAGCCACGAGACCATTGTAAGTTGTTTTATTTGCTTAATTAACTGAACATCTAAATATTATCATACTTTCTACTTATATAGACACGCGAGCAGAAGCCGAATGTTACACTGGAGCGATATATCCACTACTGGCTAGGCGGGAATGTCAGCGAACAGAACCGCTCTAATGTGGTGCACAAAATCCAAGAGCTGGACTCATATCTCGGGAATGTGGCCTGCATTTATCGGGAGACGCAGAATCATGAGAGTGCCAGATTCCTTTCCTACTTTAAAAAGGGCTACGAGTGAGTTTATGAACCAATGTTCTAAACTAAATATAACTGTATTTATTTCACTTCACAGCATTCGTTCGGGATCTCTGATAGCCGCTTCTGCGCGACCACGCCTCTATCAGCTGCACTCCCGCAAGTGGCTGCGATCCATTGAGCATGCCTCCATAGATTGGTCGCACTTCAACTCGGATTACATAATGGTTCTGCAAACGGAACGCCTGATCTTTGTGTGGATCGGTCGCTCCAGTTCGGGAATCGAGCGAAGAAGCGCCCTTGCGTGGGTCCAAAAGCATTCAAATGGATCTCCCATCACCGTTGTGGACGATGGCTATGAACAGGCCATGTCCCAGGAGAACAAAGAGCTGTGGAACTCGCTGCTGCCGCTTAAGAAGCGAATAGTATGCCAGGCCAGCCAGTTGGTAAGCGATTATACCGACTACAGTGTCAACAAATTCCGGATCTACAAGTGCAATCAGCGCGGACGACTGCACCTCGATCAACTGGACGTTGGCATGCCAGCCAAGGACGATCTGAGTGATGCCCATGGCGTGTATTTGCTGGATAACTACGGCCAGAGCATTTGGCTGTGGGTGGGAGCTCAGGCACCGCCAGCAGATGCCCTTTCGGCCATGGGAAATGGCAGGGCTTTTGTTAAGAAAAAGAAGTACCCGGATAACACACTGGTAGTGCGCGTACTGGAGGGTCATGAGCCGGTAGAGTTTAAGCGGCTATTCGCTAACTGGTTGAACGTGTGGCACGAGAACTCACGCAGCCACAAGCCAGTGTCCACAAAGTTGGGAAAGCTGGATGCCCACTCTCTGTGTGAGCGTCCGAAAATGGCAGCGGACACCCAGCTGGTGGACGATGGCAAGGGAGAGCGAGTTCTCTTTCGCATCCTGGGAGATCAAGTGCAGGAGCTACAAGCCTCCAAGACGGTGGTTTTCACCACCAACGCCAGCTACGTAGTCAAGTACAGTGTGCACTGTGCCACTGTTATCCCAGCTGACTTGGCATCGGTGGGCATCAAATCCATCATTTACCAATGGAACGGATCTGAGGCCTCATCGGAATCAGTTGCCAGAGCGGACAAGTTCGCCAGGGCCAGTTTCGAGGCGCTTAAGGATCCCGGAATGTTCGTGCAGCTGTACGAGTTCGATGAGCCACCGCATTTTCTGCAGATCTTCGAGGGCAAGCTGATTATCATGCGGGGACAACGCGGCGAGTTGCTGAACAACGGGGGCCCTGTCATGTCGGAGACTTTTCTGCTGAAGGTCTATGGCGATGCCACCTATAATTCCAAGGCAGTGGAGGAGACCCCCCTGTCTTCGATCAGCTCCAAGGATTGCTATGTGATCAAGACCAGCCATGTGTGGGTGTGGTGCGGTCAAAGTAGCACTGGAGATGCCCGAGAGATGGCCAAATCTGTGGGCGCTATGCTGGGGGAAAGTTCCCTGGTCCTCGAGGGCAAGGAGAGCAAGGAGTTCTGGCAATCGGTGTCCATGTATTTTAACCAAACGCTGGTGATCAACGGCAATGGAAACTCTTGTTCCAGCAGCACCAGTAGCAGCAGCAGCGGTGCCGGGAGCATGTGCAACGGCAGTTCCTCGAACAGTGGCAATATATCGCCAACCCTCAGCAACAATTGCTATCTGAACACCAGTGTTCCGAGCAAACCGAGGCCGCCGGTCCAATTATTTTTGGTCTGGTGGCAACAGAGTGCGCTGAGGTACGAGGAGATACTCGGCTTTGAGCAGCAGGACCTCAGTGCCGACTGCACCTATATCCTGGACACGGGCACCCTCACCTACGTCTGGTTGGGATCGCAGGCACCGAATCAGGAGCGTTACACGGCCATCGCTCAGAGCTATGTGCAGGGTGCCCCATTCGGACGCAGATCGGCCACGGCTCTGGCGGTGGTCAAGCAGTTTCAGGAGCCGAATGTCTTTAAGGGATTCTTCGAGTCGTGGCACAATGACTATGGCAAGGTAAGTTGATCATTTTCACTGCTTCTGCATTTTTATTTAAACTACGATTTATTTTAGAACTTCTTGTCCTACGAGGCAATGCGAAAAGATCTTGGCACTGCAGTACCCATCACCTGTAGCCTCACGAATAATGGATCTGCTTTGCTATTGAACAACAGACAGAAGGGTTTCGATGGTCACAAAAAGTATCCGCTGATGGTGCTCACCCAGGAGATGGACATGTTGCCACCAGAAATAAATCCTCTGAAAAGAGAGGTGAGCTTAATTGAACTAAGGAATATGTCTATGTTTTGTAAAATGAATTTATTCTGCACTCAGGTTCATCTCACCCACGATGATTTTGTGTCGGTTTTTAAAATGTCATTTTACGAATTTGACGAACTGCCCAAATGGAAGAAAATGGAGCTGAAGAAGCAGTTTAAACTGTTTTAACTTGTTGAAATGCGTGTGGCGATGCCGTACTGTATATAATCCCTACTTATAATGAACACTATGAAGCAGCAGTAAGCAGTTGAAGCAATTTATGTTAAATATACACAGTTACGTAGACGTAATAAAGCAAAAACATGGATTTTTATAAAAAGAAATAATTGAAATCGATTAAGCCATCAGGTGGTTTCCACCTCCTCTGAATCTGGTTCATCGCCACTGTCCGAACCTGGACAGTAAAGAAAATTGACAGATAAATAGGTAATTATTATGACGAAAATGAAGAAAACTCACTGGGAAACAAGAGCCCGAAAATAAACTCAAAAATTCCACCGAGGAGATCCCAAAACATATTCGATCCGCTGTGCTCAACGTTTTGTCACTAAGTACAATGGCATTTTCGGCTCCAGATTGCTTTTGACCCAGACCCATTTAATGAGCCATGACAAAAACGCTCGACCAATTCGGGCTTAATTCCTATCACAAACGATTGCATGATTTAGGTCAAAATATATATGATTGCCTATTGAAAAGCTTTTAAAGGTAAATGCTCATATCAAATTTATTTGCCTTTTGTTACATCAGGGCAGCCAGCTTATTATTTAGTTGTAGTCGTAGTTGTAGTCTCCAAAGTACTCCTCATCAGCTTTAAATACGAAATTAGGTATCAATTTAAGACTGCAAATATTTTGACAGCTTATTTATTAATTACTTATGTCCGAGAAAAAGAGGTCGTTGAGGAAACTCAAAAATATTTCCGGCAGTTCACAGCAATCCATGGTGTAGCTTCAACTTGACTTGTATTATTGGGCAAATGTTTTCATATTTATAGCTTTCGTTTTGAAGGTCAAAGGAGGAATTTAATTTAATCGTTGATATTATAATGGAATGGTTGAATATTATTTTGATTTTTTCTATTAAAAAAGCTTCCTAGGTGCTGGAATCATCGTAATCATCATCAGAGGAGCTGTCAGCTGTAAGGGTAATAATAATGCTCTTTGTGATTAAATTGGGGTTCCTTTATTACTTATCCAGTTCGACTTCTCCTATATCCTCCAACTTACTGCCAAACAGCATGTCACCAATGATTTCGAATATCATTCCAATTATTTCGCAGTCCTCCATGGCCTTTGGGTCTTTGGTTGCTTTACAAACTTTTACTAACATCCGAAGCCATAAAAATGTTGTATTTATATACAAAAATAAATGTACCTTTTGAACTTGGTATATTTCCATGGTTAATGTTAAGCAATTTAATTAATATCAACCGATAAAGTAAATCTGTCTGCCACCATGACATGGGCAATGTTTTAGAGCTTAACATGATAGTTTTATTTAACTTTGTTGTTTTCCTAAAACGAATTCACATATATTACAATTTAATAAACATCATAGCCGTACATGGGTCCCTCCATGTAGGCCTTCTGTTGGTCCGTGGAGTTGCGCCGAATCCTCCTGCCAATGGGCTCCAGATCCGCGTAGCACTTGGGAAAAACTCTCTCCACCGCAGCAATGGCATCTTCTTTGCTTATATTTCTCACAGCGAGGACAGAGGCCAGAGCCTTTGTTTTGACGCAGTTCTGGATTAACGATAATATTAATACAAACTTGTAAACATAAGTATAAAAGCATTTCACCCACCTGATGCGCTTCCTTGACGTTAAAAGGCGAAGCATCTCCCTGAAACATGGCACTCAGAAATGAACAATGCGCCAGATTCGCCGCCCTGATCTCCGTGCAGGCTAGATGGTCCACATTCCGGAAGTCCATATCATTGTTGCAATAGTCGAACATGTGGATCATCTCGTGGGTGAGCACTCCATGAACCATGCTCTTGTTTTTTGCCATATTCTGGCACACCACGATCTGGTTGAGCTTGGGATCATAGCCGCCCGTAACCGTGGGATCGCACACCTCGCAGGAGATATGCCGGCGCAGATCAATGGGACAGCCGGAGCTCTTCAAGGCACCCATCATCAGTTTCACCAGTGGTCCATTTTTGACGCACCAATAGACATTCTGCTCGCACTTGAAGCGATCGATGTTCTCCTGACCCTCCATCCCAAACAGTACCTTTGTCCATTTCGGCTTGAAAGTCTCTCCCTTTCGCTCCGGGTACAGGTCATAGCCCCAATCCTTCTGGCCCGGGCTGGTTGCCTCGGAGGATTCCCTCGTTTCTTGGCTGGCAGGGGTATCGGCAGGTGTTGAACTGGCTTTATTCTGTGTTACGGCCGGTGTGACTTCTATATCGGCTGCTTTTGTTGCCTCCTTGGCCCAAACTTTAGTCAGAAATTCCATTATTTTGTGAGTTTTTTACTCCTCCAATTTGGTTGAATAACAAACCGGCAGCTGATTGCCAGAGTTGCCACATCGATAAACAGATAGTGTTTGTAAGAATAAACCACCTGTTCATGGAAATTACAGTAAATTGTTTACTTATATGTAATTATATTAAACATGTGCTCGTCTAGTAAATTAATTGGAATTTGTACAAAATATTTATATATTATATATTCACTCTTCTGCACCCGCAACTGGCTGGAATCGATAGCTACCGATAACTGCACTGCCATCTCTAGAGCTCCACCGGCATTTACGACTCGTAAAAAAACCATAGCAAATTCCACGTAAGATTTACAGTACGACAAAGCCGACCTAAATTAGGGCATTAATTAGCATTAGCCAAAGTTAGCGCCAATATGCAGGGCTTGGAAGGCGGTCGAATGGTGCTTATACCTCTTGTTGTGGCCCTGTTGATCCTGAACGAGAGTTCTGCCACCCAAGCTCCACGTCCCCTCGGCGTTTCCCTGGCCAAGGCTGCGCTGTACCAGCCGCAGGCGGACAACAGTTGGACCTGTCTGGACGGCAGCCGGAGCATACCCTTCGCACAGGTCAACGACGACTATTGCGACTGTGCGGACGGCAGCGATGAACCGGGCACTGCCGCCTGTCCGCACGGCCAGTTCCATTGTTTGAACAAGGGCCACCAGCCGGTGGACATACCCAGTTCGCTGGTGCAGGACGGAATCTGTGACTGCTGCGATGGCAGCGATGAGTTACCGGTGGTTGGGTGCGCTAACACGTGTCAGGAACTCGGAGCTGCTGCTGCCGCTCAGCGCAGAAGCGAGGCGGAACTCCACAAGCGGGGGGCCGAGCGGCGTCAGGAAATGATCACCAAGGGCAAGCAGATGCGCGAAGAGCGAGAGGTACGTCGCCAGGAGTTGAACCAGCGGCACAAGGAACAGGAACTCCTGCGCACCGAGAAGCAGCAGCTCAAGCAAAACGCAGAGGCTCTTGAATCGGAGGCCGTGGAAATCTTTAAGGAGCAGCAGCGGGAACAAAACGCGGAGACCGCTCAAGCGGAGCAGGAACCCCAACAAATGCGCCAAGAGGCCTCCCTCAGCTTTGTCCGGTATGACACCAACAAGGATGGCTTCGTCGAGGTCACTGAACTGATGGTGGACATGAATCTGGACAGCGATCGCAACGGTGTGGTCACCGTGGAGGAGGCCAAGTACTTCCTCGACGAGCGCGATCGCGTAGATCTAGACGCGTTCATCATGCTCGCCTGGCCCCGGATTAAGCCGTTGAAAATGCTGGCCGAGGGATTGTTCCAGCCACCGCAGCCGGAGGTGGTGGCTCCAGAGGTTGCAGGCCAGCAGACGGAGGCAACTACCGAAGGTGTCCAGCCCACACCGCCAATAATAAGCGAAGGTGAATAGGTTTTTCTTTATCAAAGTATATAAGACTTCAAATCCTTTTTCTCTTCTCATCCAGAGCAAGCTGACCTGGCAGGCGGTGAGGATATCGATGCTGACGAGGAAGGCGAAGAGGATCAATATGAGGACGAAGAGGAACCCGATGTGGGTGTTGGTGAGGCTTCTCCTGATGTAGAAGATGCCACGCCACCAGTATATGATCCTGAGACTCAGCGTTTGGTCCAGCAAGCCAACGAAGCGCGGAATGCCCTAGAGGAAGTGGAGCGCAGCATTAGGGAGATCGATCAGGAAATCAAGGAGATTGACGAGCAGGAGGGCAAGGACTATGGCCTCAGCGAAGAGTGGGCGGTGCTCGATGGCCAGTGTTACACCTTCGAGGATCGGGAGTATGTTTATACTCTCTGTCCCTTCGATCGCACCTCGCAGAAATCCAAGAATGGCGGTCCCGAGACCACCCTGGGTCGCTGGGATCAGTGGATCGGCAAGCCGAAGAAGTATTCTCAGCAAAGGTACGCCAACGGGGCGGCCTGCTGGAATGGGCCTCAGCGTTCGGCCATTATCAACATCAAATGTGCCCTGGAGCCCAAGGTCACGGCCGTCAGTGAGCCCAATCGTTGCGAATATTACTTTGAATTCGAGACTCCCGCCGCCTGCGATAGCGATGCTTTCCAAGCTGAAACGGACAGCCTGCACGACGAACTCTGAAAATATCAACCAGCGCAGACCAATAGAAGGGCCGAAGTATGAGCTTGGCATACGAGTTTTAAAGATTTGGGGATTGTATTTTAGTTGTTAACGAGAAAAAAAACTTTAGTTTTGTCGACATCATTCCCAAGCTGAAGCAGGAAGGAAAACCATCAAAACTTGTAGCAAATTAATTGAAATCTATGCATTTAAGCAAAAAGTAAATCAAGTTTCATTCTGAATAAAGTGTAAACACAACTAGTATTTTTAAAAAACCATAATTGCACACACGAGTTTTACAATTATGTTGGAAAACAACGAATGTTTAAAGAGCGTTAGGTTTATGACTTTCCTACTCAGTAACTGTAGCAAATAATTTCTTTATAAACTTAAAACATTCAGTTTCCAAATGTTTGAGCACAAGTTAGATGAAAACTATAATTAAAGAGATACGAAGAAGGTAGTAATATTTTTTAAAAGATCAAGATCTATTAAACTACAAATATCAGTCACCGAAAAATCTATTCTGAATTTAAAAATGAATTCTGTATTGTTTAAAATCATAATTATCTTTTATGTTTATAGCTCAATATTCCCAAAAAACAATAACAAACCTTTTCGTTTTCAATAAAGTGTAAACATTTAGTACGTTTTAAAAATAATTATGTATATTAGGTTAATTCTATGCCTCGGTGACAGCCAGCTTTATGTCCTCCAGATACCCATCCACCTGATGCTCCAGGGCGAGAATGTGACCGGTATTGCAGTTCTCCGCCCCCACAAAGGTGAGAATCAGTGGCAGCTTGTTCATCTGCACCACCTGATAGTTGGAGTACATGGAGATGATGGTCTTGTTTCTGCCCAGTCCCAGCTTGCTGGCCTGATCGCAAGCCGTGGTGAATGTGGGTATAAACGAGGGCATCAGCGCAAAGTCTATGGGTTTCTCCTGGCTGGCCCGTAGGAGTGGCACTCCGTCGCGATCCGTTATCTGAATCACGTACAGGCCGCTGACCCTAGAAAGGAAAAAATGCTTATTCACGGCGGAAAACTATTCCTGAATTTGTATACTTCTGCAGCAGGCCATTGAAATACTTCTTGATGTCGTCCGACATGGAAAATGTGGGAAGTATGGTAACGAACGAACTTATAACAATAAAATTAAAGATTTTCTCCGCATTCAATATTATTTACACAAAAACAAACTGAGCAACAGCTGATTCAAGCTATCGATAGCCATGCACCTTACATGGGCGTAGTTGGAGGTTTCGATTTACGGGGAATTGCACGGGTATTAAATTAATTGTATTATTTTTTTTTAATTTAACTGTGTTCCTTTTTAATGAATTCTTACTCTTGGCTAATTTGAACTAATGAAAAATTTGAATAATATTTCTTAAAACCCTTTAGCTCCACCCATGTAATGTTATCGGTTCTCAGCAGCCGCTTTTGGTTGCGTGGAAAAACATTTTGCTTGTCCTAAAACAAGAGCATAAACCTTAATTATAGTATTTATTTAAATATATACATATATTTTATAAATCATTCCCCACCATGGTGACGGGAGATCCAACGATGACAAATCCTAACACAGCAGCTTCGGATGATGACGACTACACTGCTGCCATGTCGCACCTAACAATTGGACAGCAGATCCAAGAGTTGTCCAAACAACTGCAAAACACCAAGGAGGAACTGCACCAGCAAGTGCGGGACAAGCACGGAGCACTTTTGCAGCAAGCCACGCATGCGGGAAGATTCGATGCAGCCTTAAATACACTGGCTGAAGACGTGCAGCGGGTGAGGGAAACCGGGCACCGCCTGAAGAGCCAGGTAGACACGCAGTATCAGCAAGTGGAGAACCAAACACAGGTTCTGGGACGCCTTCATGATGTGAGTCACCTGCTGCGCTCGGCCGGAACACTGCTAACCCTTACGGCCAAACTAAAAGGCACCAAGGATGTGCTGCGGCAAGCAGAGCTGCACTTTGAGTTGGGCCAATTGATCGAGGACAAAGATCTAAAGGACATCGAGTTCATCCAGCAGGAGAGGGCGTATGTAATCAGCTCGGGGCAGAAGATAAGGAACCTCACGCAAATGCAGTTGGTCACGGGTCTACAGGAACGAAATCAAAATCAAGTGGTTAATGCCCTGAAGGTGAGCTAACAAGAGCTTGTAAAACTTACCTTTTTAATATAACTCCCTATTCCGTAACGCAGATCTTCATGAACTTTAATACGCTGGAGAAATCTCTTGACAACCTGCTCGCCACGTTCATTGCGGACATGGAGCAGTCGCTCAAGGAGTGCTTTGCCGGCAACGATATTTCGGTGTTGAACAAGTCTCCCACGCACAATGTGAGCAAGCCAGCTGCTTCGAGGGGACCGGGCAAAACTCCCCAGCTGACTACCACCCAGAACTTTCGGGCCAAGTTCTGGAAGTCCCTGCACTGGCTGCTCTATGACGAGCTCTATGAGACCTGCACCCAGATTAAGCAGCTTAAGACGGCCCTGGAGCAGATCAATCAGTTCGGTTATACCTCGGAGTCCTCGGATCAGTGCATTCCACAGAGATTTTGGCAGCAAGTCCAGAAACTGCTGCGAAAATCGTTTGACGAGTGCCCACAGCACGTCACTCAGACCCTACAGGAAGGTCTCTCCAAGCTCTTGACGTCGGCACGTGGCTTGGAGCAACGTCTGAATGGAGAATTCCAGTTCGACAATGAGCTCTTTGCCCCCCTAGAAGTGGGTTATGTCAGCAAGTGTGCTGCTAACTTAAAGGCCTGTCTGGCCGGAGTGGATCTACCTGGCAACGAGACTGTGGACAACTTTATACGAGTGGCTTTTACGGAACTTAGCGCTGCCTTGATCGATTCCCGTCTTACGAATTCCATTGCAAATGTATTCACAGCCTGTGGCAAGGAATTGTGCACCAAACTGGAGGCACAAATAAAGCTGGGAGCAGATTCAAAGCAGGTTGTGGATCTGCCAAATCTCCAGCAGCAACAAAACACACAGCTGGCCAATGTCTTGTACTATTACAAGGATTCAGTACGTCGTATGCTGGGCGATCTGCAGGTTCAGTTTGAGAAGAACCCAGGAACAGCTAAAGAGGACATTTCACGATCTCTGGAGCAGGCGGATCTGCTGATCGGCACCATTCTGCAGCAGATCATGGAGTCGATTATTACGACAATAAGCATCATCATATTGAGTATGCACCGCGAACCGGGACTCAATACGGATAGGTTGTCCACCACGGGTCCCTCGATGTACATGAAGGAGCTACAGGTGGGTTTGATTGCTATCTATCTAAATTTGGCTGATTCTTGTGAATTTAAAAAACCCGCCTAATGTTTATACCCTTAGGAATTCATCAACCGTTCCTGGTCGCATCACATTGCTTTGTTCGATGACAAGCAGATGACTACCAAGTGTGGCCATGAGCTGGCCAAGCGTTGCATCGAGCTGTTCCTGCACAACCTGTGCATCCTGCGTCCGTTGAGCTCAGCGGGTAGGCAGCGTCTGAAACAGGATTGCCAGCACATGGAGCAGGCGCTGAAAGCCCTTTGTCTTAATCTTGCTGAGCTTGGGAAGCCCTCCCGTCTGCTAAGAGCCATGTCACTACTGATCGTTCTAACGCCGCAGGAGTTGGTGAAGCAGACAATCGGAGAGGACTCCCTAGTGCCCAGCTATATTGTATTGCTGTTGCTCTTCGGACATGCTGGAGCAGATCTGCAGTCGCCGCATACTACGGCCAACTGGTCGAATGAGCGATTGATCGAATGGCTGGATGGTCACACGGCGGAACGGGAAAAGCTGGAGCTAATCTCGGGAGCACTGCAGCGGTATCGGGACAATGCCAGGCGCAAGAATATCCAGCAGTACGACGAGGTCTATCCCATGATGGTGGAATATTTCGAACAGGCCTTAAAGGCTATACCATAATATGTTATTAGGATGCATTCTAAAAATGTATATTTTAAATTATATAAATTTATAAATTTATTTAATTTGCTGAAAAATCCTATTACAAAAATTAATAGTAAAGTTTTTTTCAAAAATGTATATTTTTGGCTCAAAAATCACAAACTCCTTCAGTGGTTATTTGATCGTAATATGGCTTAATCTCAACGGATTTCAGTGTGGTTTGGTTTTTTCTTCTTAGTTTTTAATAGAGAACATTTCTGCATTCAAAACTCGGTTTCTAATTTTTGGCCAATTTTTGACGATGTAACCCCTTTCATTTTCTTTAAAATTAATAGGTAAATTTTTGGCTCAAAAATCGCGAACTCCTTAGTGGTTTTTTGATCATAACTTTGCGCAAACTCATCGGATTTCAGTGTGGTTTGGTTTTTTCTTCTTAGTTTTTAATGGAGAACATTTCTGCATTTAAAACTCGATTTCTAATTTTTTGCCAATTTTTATCAAATTTTTGACAATTTTGACGATGTTACCCATTTCATTTTTTTGGGACAGTTTTAGCTCCAAAATCTGGAACTTTTTAGTGGTTTTTTTATCTTAACTTTGCTTAAACCCAACGGATTTCAGTGTGGTTTGGTTTTTTCTTCTTAGTTTTTAATGGAGAACATTTCTGCGTTTAAAACTCAATTTCTAATTTTTGGCCAATTTTTGACAATTTTCATTTTCTTTAAAATTAATGGGTAAATTTTTGGCTCAAAAATCGCAAACTCCTTCCGTGGTTATTTGATCGTAATTTGGCTTTAACTCAACGGATTTCAGTGTGGTTTGGTTTTTTCTTCTTAGTTTTTAATGGAGAACATTTCTGCATTCAAAACTCGATTTATATTTTTTGGTCAATTTTTAAAATTTTTTACGATGTTATATTATTTCTGTAAAAAAATGGGTACCATTGGTTCACCGAAGGTATCCACTATCGGATGTTTTCACATCTCTATCCGGGATTGGAAAATTATATCTTTTTTTAATCTCCCAATTCTGGTCACACTTTCGATCACCATTTTGTTTGCTGCCTACGTAAAAACGCTGTCAATTTGCTTCAGCTCAATAAAAAAATATAGAAGTAATTGCACAGAGAACGTTGTGACTATTTAACTAGTTTAACTATTAGCTAAGACGATGGACAACATTGAGCGACTGTACAAATGCTACGAAGTTTTATCTGAGGCGGGGGAAAAAATATCTGAGGTAAGCCGCCATTGCGGAAGAAACCCGTACCCCGCCGAAACGTGCCGGGAGAAAATATGTATGTGGGAGTAGTGTTTTGTTAATATATGTATGTATGTATTCTTTTTACAGCATGTGGAGGAATACAAGGAGATACTTAAGGCCGTGAAGGGCTCGTCGAAGGAGAAGCGCCTAGCATCGCAGTTTATCGGAAACTTCTTCAAACATTTTCCGGATCTGGCTGATACAGCCATCGATGCACAGTTTGATTTATGCGAAGATGACGACACACAGGTTGGTTTAGTAGACTTTTTACCTATGCAGGTGGGCGAAAATTATCACAAAATCCAGGTAGCCATAGGGTAAACTAGGAAATGACGTAAAGGTTTTTATCTGTCCCGTTTCTAAGCAACGAAATATGTTGGTTATACAGAAAGGCTGATTTATGGCTTAGTTTAAAGTAAATCTCTTCAGGCAGATGGTATGTCATAGAAACCAACACGCAAGTAGCTATATATATGTACTCTTGTATCGATACAGATCCGTCGCCAGGCTATCAAGGATTTGCCAAAACTATGCCAAGGAAATGCCGATGCCACCATTCGAGTGGGCGACACTTTAGCTCAGCTACTTATTCTGGACGATCCTAGCGAGCTGCAGCAGGTCAACAACTCGCTGCTGAGTATTATCAAGCTAGACACCAAGAGCTCCGTGACGGGATTGTTCCAGCAGATCACCACGGGCGATGAGACCACTAGGGAGCGTTGCTTCAAGTTTATTGCCACCAAACTGCTCACCATGGGCCCCACAGTTATTACCAAGGAGATTGAAGATTACATTGTGGAGGAGATCAAGAAGGCGTTACAGGATGTCACCGCCGACGAGTTTCACCTATGCATGACCATTCTGGGAGCCACAAAGCTGGGAAGTACCATCACCGGACACGCGGAACTTGTTAAGCTGGCCACCGAGCAGGCAGAACTAAACAACACGGACACTGACATTATTGCAGTAGACGATGAGGTTGTGGAGAGATTTATTCAGTGTGCCACGGCAGCGGCTCCTTATTTTTCTGTAAGTATCCCTTGATTTTAGGTGATTTTCATCGTCTGGCAAATCTAATCTCTGACTATTTTTAATAGAAAACCATAAAATCTACGGCCTTTGTGGCCCACGTTTGCGATAAACTGCTGCCCATCAAGACCTGGAACATGATCGCCACTGCAGTGTCGCAAGATCAAATACAACTACGACTACTGAAGGTGTTTGCAGAGATTATAACCAACACAGACAAGCTGGATAATGCCAGCGAGCGCATCAATGCAGTCTACAATGTATTACTTGTAAGTTATCTTTGGGTTCCACTCGCTTATCTGTACAATAATGAATGTGTTTTCTTAGGAGTACATGCCGTTGCCGAAGCTGAGCGACGAGGATTTGGGTGATGCACCGCCCTCGTTTCAGTTCTCGCACGCCGAGTGCTTACTGTACGCCCTGCACACGCTGGGCAAGAATCATCCAACTAGTTTAAGTTTCGTCGAGGACGCGGAGAAGCTGAAAGACTTTCGGGCTAGATTGCAATATCTAGCCAGGGGAACACAGGGGTAGGTCCACATTGAAATTAGACTAGAAGGATTATTTATTTATCTAAAATTGCTTTACAGATATATTAAAAAGCTGGAGGAGGCTCTAAAGGGCAAGTCGGCGGAGGAGCTAAAGACGGAGGAGAACCAATTGAAGCAGACGGCACTGAAGACTACATCGAATATCAACGTGTTAATTCGCGATTTGTTCCACTCGCCGCCCATTTTCAAACATGTTATTGTCCTCTCCTGGATAGTGCCAAAAGCGGTATGATTCTGCTTTGAAAGATCTTTAAGCTAATTCCTATATCTTATACATTTTACATACAATTTGCAGACAAAGCTGGGCAAGCGCCATGCACCCATCACCTTTGGAGACAAAGCCGCCGCCAACGGCAAGGAGAAGGAGCAGGATCAGGAGAAAAAGGCGCGGCCATCCAACGACCAGAAGTTTTACTCGCCGCCATCTGGAAAATACTCCAACAAAGTCAACCAGAACTATGGCAACAACAATCGGGCGAGACAGCGTGGTGGTGGCGGTGGAGGCTACAGGAATCGTCGTTTTAACAAATATTAAGTAAAGAATTGAGAAGAGAAAAGCAGCAGTTGTACGAGTACTTCACATGAATTGTTTGTCCTAGTCCGTAAACAAAACAAAAAACCTACCAGAGATTAAGAGTCCCTACTCTACGTCCAAAATATACGCAACTGCAATGATGCTGCGTCAAGCAAGTAAACAACCGAAGGAAAATATGCGAATCTACTGTTTCCAAAAACCCTCCCTGGTGAGTATGAAAATGGTTTTCATAGTAACTCTCTCCCCTTCGTTTACTTTCAGCGTACATTTACTTCACACGGAAAGTGAATTCATTTTTCTCATAAAACACTCTTACATTGCTTTTATTATTTCGCAAAGAACGTGGTTTGCCACAATTATTGGCGTGTAATTTTTCTAAATTACACCATTCCCATTCTGCTCCTCCCTTCCCAGAAAGGGCGCTGGCTTTGTTTTAAATTTTAATCACGTTCTATCACTCTCGATCTGTCAACTGCATAAATATAAGATTGTAACTAACCAGTTGAACGGACTCTTGCAATATTTATTCATATAAAATAAAGCTCAAAGGCAAAGGAAATATATAGATTTCTTAATTTCTCCGAATTAAAAAGGCGATGTAGCTGAGGAACGCCAAATCGGTTCTTTGTTTTAACCACTAATTAGTTTTTATATTTTACTTGTAATCGATTCAATAATTGTACCACGTAGATATCCAAGTCAGCAATAATCCACACAGCATACATTTCTTGAATTTAATAAAAGCGATATTTGGAAAACACTTGCGACTGAAGATTTTATTTACTTATAAGAGATCTACAAAAATCGTTAATTCAGAAGAAAGAATTAAATGTGGTTTTAAGAACCTAAGAACTGGGACGGGAAAATTAAACTAGTTTAAGAAATTGAATTTAAAAGAAATACAAATTCTCAAAAATTATATATTATATTTAAGAACCAAAAGTCAACACAGAAAAGTTTGCCGAATTGAAACGAGAGCACTTTTGGCTTAGCTATAACCGATTTCCAATGCTGTGTCAAATGCAAACTGCAAAAGTAAACATAACTTTAGCTTCTCGGAGTTGGCTTCCATCCTTGTTTTTGTATATTATTATGTTCTTATTTATCACTACTCAACTTAAGGTCTTCTCAGACTTTTGGAATTTTACAAACTCTTCTTTTCTGGACCATTATGCAACAACTTTCAATAAACACAAATGACGTTTAATAGTGGAAGCAAGGAAATGTGTTTTTAATGTATGTATATATTTATTACGTTTAATAAAAATATATATATTTATGTATGTGTAATAGAAGCCTTTTAAACATTAAAAATACAGTTATTATAGTTTCCAGCCTAAACAAACTTAATCCGTGTGTCTATGTGTTGTCCTCCGATCTTTCTGGCTGGGATCTCTCGCCCGACTAGATGCTCGGCGGAGGTTGATTGCCCGGCTGCTGGCCTCCATTGCCGGGGTTTGCATTCGGGGCACCGCCCTGCTGCTGGGCACCCACTAGCTGGCTGGCGAAGCTCTGGAACAGCTGCAGCATGTCGTTCGGCATTGCCGGAATTTGTGGCGGTGCTCCACCGGCTGAAGCCCCGCCGGCGCCAGGAGCTGCACCGCCGGCACCATTCGGATTGCCCATATTGGCAATCAACTGTCCGATCGTGTTCATCACCATAGGATTTTGAGTCATCGACTGCAGTTGCTCCAGATCAATTTCAGCGTTGCTGAATAGGTTCCGCACCGTGGGATTGGACAGCATAGCATTGAGTCCATCAGTCAGGTGCGAAAGCTGCGGCGGCTGGTTCCTGGCATTCCTGGCCACCTCCAAATTGTTCCTGTAGTCCGGATTATCGGGCTCAAGCTCGATAGCCTTGCCATACGCCTGCTCGGCCTCCGCGAATTTACCCATGTTAGAGTAGGCCACGCCCAAGCGGCAGTACGCCTTGCTATAGTTGGTGTTATACAGCAGGGCGGACTTGCAATCGGTGACGGCCCGCTCATTATCGCCGAGGCGGATGTGAGCCGCCGCGCGATTGCAGTAGAATATGGGATTCTTCGGGTCAAAGGTAATGGCCCGGTTGTACTGGAGCAGGGCCTCGTTGTACTTGCACTCCTTCATGAGGCGGTTGCCCTCGTTCTTGATGGAGTCGGCCAGGGCCAAAGATTCCGGATTGCGCTCGATGTATAGCGACTGGAAGAGCTCGAACATGTCAATGTTTTTGGGGGCGACAACGCCGCTGCTACCGCTGGCAGTCGCATCACCGCCCGGCGTGCCGCCAGTGCTAGTCTGTGTGGTGGCCTCCACCTGAGTGGACTCCTGCGGCTGGTCCACATCATCTCCTACATCGAAGGCTGCCTGGAGGCATTGGATCGCCACCTCGATGCTCTCGCTCTGGTCCGGCGACATCACGTCCACCTGCTTCTTCAAGTAGTCGATGAAGCTCCGCACAAAGCTCTGCTGCACTGCGTCCGGCATTTTGGTATGCTGGTAAAGTTAATTAAATGTGATTTGGCGAAATGTGTGCTAGGGCTGGCAATAGGGTTGTTGATAATATATCATTATATCGATATTTTTTCTAACAACTATATTTTTATATCGTGATGCTTTGTTTGCCAAAATATCGATATTCCAGTCAACCTTAAAAGCGTGGTTTTACACACTGACACTGAGTTGGCAGAGCTAGTGATTTGTTATTATTTCTAAAATCGGAGAATTCTATAGTAGAATGCCCCACAGGGTTTAGAAACAGCTTCCAAAATGTTCAAATTTAACTTTGATGTGGAACCCGAGTCCTGTTCCGACCCAGAAGCCGTTAAAAGTCCGTTTAATGACCAACATGAACGAGATTCCGAGGAGCCTGAGGCGAGTGATATCAAAGTTATAGAATGGTACAAGGCAGAAAGAGTAAAGCCAATAGATAATTTGATATCGACTCTCGACTTTTACGAACTGAATGCCAAAGAAAGAATCGTGGGTAAAGCCCAGATACGACATCTTGTAGCCGGGTTTCTCCTGGAGGACATAAAAGCTCAAACTCATCTCGACATCAAGAAAGCGGAGGAAAGCCATTCTGACCTAATTGCTGGAGTCTACGAAGGCGGTGCCAAAATCTGGGAGTGCACCGACGACTTGCTACTGTACCTAGCCGAGAAATACGAGGACCACTCTTTTTGGAAGGGCAAGCGAGTGCTGGACTTGGGCTGTGGCTCCGGACTTTTGGGCATCTATGCAATAAAAATGGGTGCCCAAGTCGATTTTCAGGACTATGTAAGCCACACAATAAATTTAATCACTTATATTTCATTAATGTTCGAGTATATTTCAGAACAAAGATGTCTTGGAATACATAACCTATCCAAATATACTGCTCAATGTCGATGAAACTCTAGCTGATGATGAGAAGTTGGAATTTTTGGAAAACAAAACCAGTTTATATGCCGGCGACTGGTCTCATTTTGCACTTCTGACCAAGGACCTAGATAAATATGACTTCATACTGACATCGGAGACCATCTACAATATAGAGAACCAGGAGAAGCTGTTGGAAACCTTTGCTGGTCGTCTCAAACAGGATGGAATCGTTCTAGTCGCGGCAAAATCTCATTACTTTGGCGTTGGTGGCGGTCTGGAACAGTTCACGGATAAAATTAAGATGGGAAAGGTTTTCCATACGGAAAATGTGTGGCAGGCAGAAGAAAACTTAAAAAGAGGAATTCTGCAGTTGAAATTTAAAGAAAGTTAGCGTCAAATACAATTATTTCAATGGAACCTGTTAGTTTTTTTATCCAAGCAGGGTATTATAATTTTGTTTTAATAGTAAATTTCAGTTTTGTAAGTAATATGATTTTGACCAGAAGTTAAATCTTTGTTTTTAATACGCAAAGTAACTCGGGTTGGCAGCTCTGAATGTAATAAGTGCGGTGCTGCCTTAATTGTTATGGAAAATTATTGGCCTTAGTACGGAACACCCTACAACAGGGTGCACACAGTCAGCTGTTATTGTTTTCCGACAAAATGTGAGTAACAATATAAAACACATAAAATGTCCATATCGGCGCTGTGAAAGATTAATACTCTCCTCCAGAAATAGTGGGGTGTGCCATAATCTAATCTATACTGTTTCCCGTACACGCTGCTTGGATCATTGTATAAAACACTTCTCAACACGCGCGGCGTTGGCCTAATCGATGTTCCTTATGTCTGCCGGCTCCGGCGATTTTGTGTCTGCAGCCCGGAGAGTGGAGCAAGAAGAAGCCAGTTTGGGGTCAAAGAGAGCTCTCTGCTGCTGTGAGTACGTCTCGGAGAAGGATCGACAGCGTTCTCATCTGCTAGGATGCTGTTGTAACTGCGAGGACTTTGACTTGGTGTGCACAAGGTATGGGGTTATCTAAATATATTCTGTCTAATTCTTGGTCCTGTGCCCCAGCAGACTCGTTGCCTGCCGTGCCATTGATCGAAGGAATATAGACGGCATGCTGATCGCCTTTCAGGACCGCCTGCGGGTGCCTTGGAGCGGTGGGGCCAAACGAATCTCGCCGGCCGCGGTGGCCCCGGCGTTCATTGTCCCTCTCATGTTGGGCTTGGCCACTCTCAACTCCAAGACCGCAGTGGTGCTTATGCTCACCCTTGTGGGCTTCACCGTGTGGGGTATGCAGGTGGCCAAACGGACGGCTACGCAGACTAACTTCTTCCTGAGCTGGGTGGTCTTCTCCGTTGTCTACATGATCATCATTTTTGAGTTCCAAGTGCCACTGCTGGAGCTGGCTCCCGAGGAGAACTACGCCCTGGTGTTCTTCTCGTGCGCTGCCCTATACTGTCTCTACTCGACCAAAGCTCTCTCATCGTTGAACCTAGTCTCTGCCCAATATGGCACTACGCCCAAGGATGAGCTACCTGGAATCACGGAGGCTTCTAGTGGGGAGGAACAGGCGGAGGCGCAGATAACTCTACAGATGGACAGTGTTCTTGATGTCGACGAGGTGGTGGATGCAGACTCTTCAGAGCGGGCCGGCTTGATGCACGGACAGCCCAACATTTGCGAGAGCTGCCGGAAGGTGACTCCCAGGCGGGCCTACCACTGTCCCATCTGCGGCACCTGTGTTAAGAGGCGGGATCATCACAGCTACTGGCTTAATTGCTGCATTGGTGAACGGAACTATGTGTGGTACATCTGTGGGCTAGTATTGTCCGAGATTGCACTGCTGCTGGGCGCCAACCTAACCCTCACCTCAATCTGCCATCCCTTTATGGTGGTGCGACCCTTGGGCTATCCCGTATTGTTGCCCGACGACTGCAGCGAGGTGTTCGAGAGCTTTGAGTGAGTTTAAAATTTAAACCTTTATATGTATGCAAACTTTTAATCACTGATTTCCCGTAGGCTTGGCATTTCTTTCGTGGTGGCCTGCTATGCCCTGCTTATTTCCGGCTACATAGCCTTTATCCTAGCCCGACAGGCATACTTGTGGTGGAAAGGCTCCACCCTGCACGAATACAAGCGCTCTACGCACGTCACTGGCCGGGGCAACCGCGTCTGGAGCCTGTGGCGAGCCATACTTAAGTGAGCCCTGCCTGGCATTAACATAAAAAAAATATAAAAGCATAAGCTCAAACATGCTTGTCGCGCATTATACTATAAAGTATTTCACTCTCAACGCTGTTCTTAGTAGTTGTACTTAGCCGTAGCGCTTTAAGGTCCTTAAAAGCTATTCTAAAATTGATTACAAATTAATATTATGAAACCAAAACAAAACGTGGACGAATAAAACCAAAATTAAACTATAGCCTAATCTACCACAGGCTATCCTCTCTGGGTTTGTAGTCAGGCAGGAGCTCCCAGATCTTCAGGCGCCAGCGCTGGCGTCGCTCCTCCGTTTCCTTCTCGATCTTGAGTATCTGCGGCAGACGTCGCCAGCAGTCTAGGACCTTCCACTTCAGGTGCCTAAGTTGAGAAACCAAGATTAATAGAATAATATATACAATATTTTTTTAAGGAACACCTACCAATCGTGATGAGAGAGCGCCTGCCGTGTCTTAGTGTCTTCGATCATCCGGCTATGCGTTGTGTACTTAAGCCACCTCCCGAACCAGTGGTCCATGGCATGGAGAGCGTGCCAATCTATGGCCACTTGCATCTTGCTTCGCTCATTCTGCGCATACTGCATCCAGGCAAAGAGGGCGCGACGCTTGACGATTCTATGCCAGCACATCTGCGCCCGGACCAGCTTCTCACGTTGCTTGTACGCCGTGTAGTTACGCCACGACTGGAAAGCATTCTTCTTGTACATCTGCCGGCGAAACTCCTCGCTCTTGACCAGGTTTTCGCGCTTCCGCTGCAGCAGGCGCTTAAAACCCTCCATGCCGATGCGGCGGAGCAGCAGGCGACGGCTGAACTCCACGGCCTTTCGTTGATTCTCAATGAACCTTTGGCGTTCGCGCTCCTTCAGAACCTTGGCCATTTTCTCTTGACGACGTTTCTCCTTGAGGACCTCGATCCTTAGGCGCTTGGCCTCCTCATCTTCTTGGCGCTAAGGAGAAAAATATTATTAAACTCCTCAAGTTTCTTATTGAACGAGTACCAACCTTTGCCTCTTCGAGAGCCACCTTGGCCGCCTCTCGTTCGGCATCCGCCTGGGCCCTCCTCTGTCGCGCCTGTTCGTGACGCACACTCCGTTCCATGGCCCGCTCCTGCATGTGCTGCAGGAACCGGGGTTGCAGCAGCGCCTTACCCTGAAGCCGGGCCATCTCCTCGTCGTCCGCATCGCGAAGACTGCCTATCAGCTGCAGGCACTTCGCCTTGGCCTTCGCCTTGGGATCACCGCAACGAATGACCGTCTTTAGCTCTTGCTTAAGATCCTCGCGCGCCTCCTTGGCCTCGTCGCTCAGCTTACTCAGCTTTAGCTGCATGATGAGACGCTCTTGGCGCTCCAGCTTGATCCGCTGTAAGTCAATGATGTCTTGCTGAACTTTCAGCCTAAGTGGAGAGGTAATTATTATTTGGTTCAATTAAATTGATCATTAATCTTACTTATTCTTGAACTGTTTGGCCATCTTCACGGCCTCTTCCCGCTTCTCTAGGCATTTCTGTGTGATCTTGTTGGTTTCGGCAGCAGGCTCTGTGGCTTGGGCCACGCGCTGCCGCTTTTTCTCCTGCCGCACCTTGTCCAAGAACGCGTTGATCTTCTGGACCCGATTGTCTCTCGATTGGCTCACCTGCCCCTGTTCCTGCTCAATCTTCTCAAGCGTTGTGAAGTGAATCCATTTGAGGAAGTACTTGCGCATTATTACTAACTCGGTGTTAGCTCTGGCGTGGAACAGCTGGTCGATGATCTTCTGCTTCTCATGGGTGGGCCCCGCATCCAATTCATCTTCACTATCGCTGGACTCCAGCTCCGGGGGCTCGGGGTCTTTGGGTTTCACCACCACCTTGGGAAGTTCGATCCGGCGAATAACCAAGGCTTCCGGTTCGGGATCTGGCTCCGGGTCGGACTCCCCTCCAATGGGATAGGTGCTAGGCGTTGGAGTCTTTTTTTGAGGCAGCTGAAACTGCACGTGCTTTGTGGCAATGGGCAGCTCCTTGTCCAGCTGCTCGTTCTGCTCCTCGGCCGCCTCCAGCTGGAGTTCGTACAGGGCTTCCTCGGCCAAATCAGATATCACGGAGTCTATGCCGTCGCTGGTGTTGGAGCAAGTAGACGATTCCCTCTGCAGTGGCGGCGGATTGCCTTCCTGCTCCTGCTCCTGCAAATGCTCCTCCTGCAGCTCCTCCTCGTGGCGAACAGTGCGAACATGGAGCATCTGGCGCTCGGCTGCAGCTCGCATGGGCCGGAAGAACTCCTCGGTTGATGTCAACGGACTGGGTGTGCGACACCGCAGGAGCTGTGCCTTGCTCTCGTCCGCCTGCACTTGCTTGGCGAAGTTGCGATACTCAAGGCAATCGAAGGATACCGCCTGCTCCTCCCGGAACGCTGGTAGCTCCATTACCTGAGCCTGCTGCACTGGTGCCCACTCGTGGTCCATGTCTGCCTCCCTCTCCGGTTGCGGTCTCAGTTGCCTTATCAGACTCTTCGTGGCTGCTGCCTTGGTCTCGGCACACATTTGGGTCACCTGGCCCAAGGCCTGGAGGGGAGTGTTGTAAAAGTTGTCTATATGTTGGGCAGCCTGGGTGAGACTCTGCACCAGGGGTTTGTTATTCAGCTTGAAGTCCGGCTTGGTGGGCGGCACCTTGTGTGACTTGCTTCGCTGGAACTGCCTGGCCAGTTGCTGGCGAAACTTCTCCAACTGGTTGTCAACGAAGCGCTGCTCCACCTCCAGGTTGTGCGCCTTGGTGGCTTCCAAAGTGCTGCCATGGGCCATGGTGGCCAGGGGCAGCTTGTGGGGTATTTTCTGGAACTATTATCGGAAAGTTTTTATGGGTGATTTATGGGATAGGATATTAAATTTTTGATTTAACATTTAAATTTCTATGAATTTAATCAGGCTTGGGAAGCATTAACCTCTTACCATCTTATGCCGCATGTCCATAATTACACTAGGGTTAAGCTTCTTGGGCTCATCGCCTTCTATCAAAAGGCGCTCCTGTCGTTTGTCCACATAATCCACCTCTATAAATCGCCGCACTGCATCCGTCTTCAGGCCCAGAGGATTGGCCTGTTGATGCCGCTTGCGGATGCGATCCCAGCGGGTGTCCTTATTCAGCTTCTCCCGACGTTTCGAATGCGACATATTTAAATATTTTATTAAATTCACCTAAGAATATTTATATATGTATAAAAGTTTCTTGAGTTCCGAAATTATGAAAAAACTGAATGGAAGGGAAATTTTTCATAAACAAATTGAAAATGTTGACTTGGCAACCAAAACTGCCGGCCGGGGAAAAGCAACCCCTGTTTGTATACCATATATAAAGAATAAATACATATGTACATCAAATAATAATCAGGAAAGAAAACCCAATTGATTTGCATTCGAAGCTAAGCTTAATCCAGTTTAATCTTTATAAAGTTTGTATAAATGCCATAAATATTAGATAAGTCGATAGGTAACAAGAATTTTGGGGACTGCAAGCTTAGTTTAGCAATTTATTTGTTCTTAGTTGAGTGGACGACTTCAATCCTAGCCAGCAGCGGGGTCCTTCTTGGTCTTGTCCTTCTTGCCCTTTTGTTTTTCGGCGGCAGCAGCCAGCTCCAGATCAATAGGCGCTGGCTTGACGAACGGAATTTCATCCTGGAACTTGGCCGGCATATACTTCTTCAACGGCTCCGGCACCTTGATGCCAGTCTCCGTCTGATGCGTCTCAAGGATGGCGCAAATGACGCGGGTGGCGGCGCACATCGTGGCATTCAGCATGTGCACGTAGTCCACGGCAGCGTTCATCTTCTTGGTCTGGCCATAGCGCACCAGGAGGCGACGTGCCTGGTAGTCCAGGCAATTGGAGCAGGAGACCAGCTCCCTGTAGGCGCCGCTGCCTCCGAACCAGGCTTCCAGATCCAGCTTCTTGGAGGCGGCATGGTTGAGTGCTCCGGAAACGATGTTCACCACACGGTATGGAATGCCCAGCGTCTGACAGAACTTCTCGGCATTGCCGATCATCTCGTCCATCATCTCCCAGGACTTGTTGTCGTGCGGTGAAGTGAGTACGAACTGCTCCACCTTCTCGAACTGATGAACGCGGAAAATGCCGCGCGTATCGCGTCCATGGGATCCAACCTCCTGGCGGAAGCAGGTGGACAAGCCAGCGTACTTAATGGGAAGCGAAGCCTCTGGCAACCACTCGTCGCGATGGTAGGCGGCAATAGGCTGCTCAGAGGTGGCAATGAGGTATTTCTCGTCCACGCCCACTTCCTCGGCCTTCTCACTGCCCTTGCCCACCACCTTGTAGAGCTCCTCGTCAAACTGTGAGAGCTGGGCCACCTCCTGCATGACCTCCTTGCGCATGAAGAAGGGCGTGTAGAGGGGAACATAGTCCCGTTCGTATAGCAGATGCAGGGCGTACTGGATGAGTGCCTGCTCCAGAAAGACGGCGGCTCCGGTCAAGAAATAGCCACGACCGCCAGATACCACGGCTCCCTTCTCGGCGTTCATGCCGTCGATCATCACGATGAGGTCCACATGCGAGTACTTGCCACGCTTCGTACAGTCGCCAAAGGTCCTCTCCACACGGTTCTCTTCCTCGTCGTTCGACACCGGCACCGACTCGTGCAGGTGGTTGCCCACCTCCCTGAGGGACGTGTTCCTCGCCTGCTCCGCCAGCTCGAGAGTCTTCTGGTTCGCCGCCATGGCATCGTCAATGAGCACGCGCAGTTGCTTGATCTGACTCACCGTCAGTGGCTGCAGGGTCTCGGCCACGATCTCAGAAAGGTTTATGTCCGTTGGCGGTTCCTCGCTCATGGCGCCCACCGGCTCCTTCTTCTTCATCTTCTCGCCGATGACCTTGCTGCAGATGTTCTTCACCTTGTTGAAATTGTCGGCTTGGTGACGGCACTGACGCCATTCCAAGTCCTTGTTGATAACGGTGTCTACCAGCGCCACATCCTTGAAGCGCTTCTTTTGGTTATCGCGCACGGCATCGGGATTGCCGCCCTTGTCGCCGCGAAACAGATCAAGATCGAGAACCATATTAATTTAGTTTCGGTTTTGTTTTGTATTTCACAACGTGGCTGGTAGAGTTGGACATACAATCGATTAATCGATTCGTTCACTTCTGCGATTCATCGATTTTCAGAATATATCACATCAGAAAAGTGCTACCACCGTTTATACGAACGGAAAGTTGGCTTAAAATCGACATAACTTTTCTTCGTCACCTTAACACAACATGGCCGTTCAATAATAGTCAACATCGAGCAACAATACACATCGGACAGATTTCCACAATGAGCTTCATTGACCAGGAACTTACGGAGTTTCGGGCCAAATGTGAAAAGCAGGTGCCGCACACCAAGATCATCATTTGCTCCAACTCGCTTATCCGAGTTGACATTTATCCGGAACGGCCCAATCGCTCGATGACGGTGTGTCTCCGCTTCCCGGAGAACTACCCGCAGAGCACGCCCATCCTGGTGGAGCTTAAGAGTCGCATCTACTCCGACAAGCTTCTGTCCGAGCTCACCCGCCTAATTGATGACTACGCCGGTGACTTTCTGGGAAAGCCGCAGGCTCTACTGGTCCTTGCCTTCGCCCAGCAGTATTTGTCTGATAATCCGCTCTGCGTTTGTCTGGACGAGATCAAACAGCTCAGGGCGGACGTAAAGGCACCTGGGATCTCAACGGAGAGCCAGTTGAAGTTGAAGCAGAAAAACAGAAGCGTGGAACTGGTGGCCAAGGGTGGTCTCTACACCTACAAAGTCACCGCTGGCGTTCCCGAAAGCTATCCGATGCAGAGCGTGGAGCTGTGCGGCCAGGAGTCCAATCTTCCGGCCGTGCTCGTGCGGTACCTGAACGGCCAGTCACGGGAGATAGCCCGCCAGTGCGTGGAGCCGCCGATCCGACTTAGCAAGGAGGCGCTGGCCAATTTTCGGCCTGTTAGGAGCTTGTATCGAACCCTCAAGTTCTGCTTGGAGGCCACCCGGGACTTTCATATCGAAGTTTGCCCCATTTGTGATAATACCGTATTACCAGAGGATCCGCAGGATATCGAACTAGATGACAATGCAGACGCCTACATCGAGCGCGTCTACTGCGGTCACCTGTTCCACCAGGGGTGCCTTAAGAAATACCTTTCCGAGCCTCCGTTCCCCAAGGGGGGCAAACTGTGTCCGGCCAAGCGCCGCCATCCGCGATCCGATGCTCAGACCTACATGGGAAGACCCCAAGTGGCTCCTAGTGGTGGAGCCGCATTGCCCAAAGCTCCAGAGGATGGTGTGTGCGGAATTAAGCTAGCCCACGATCGTTGGGTAGTCAGTGTGAAGACGGCGGAGGCGCGCTGGGCCCAGAAACAGGCTCGCCAGCGGGAGCTCGAGGAGGTGATAGACTTCCTGCAATAACAGAGAGTATAACTCGGAGGCTGTTTACTGTATATGGTTATGTATTTTGTGATTTATATTCGAATACGCTTATATTGCTAATGAAATAAATAAAGTGAAGATGATGTGCGACTAGGTTGGTTTTTTGGGAGAGTCCTGGGTGTATCCTAATCACCCGAAGTTCCAAAAAAGATAATATAAGATTTTCATAAAGAAAATACCTAAAAATAAAAATAAAATGGTTAGAATTCTTTGGAACTTTAGGAATGTAAAGGTGAAACCAGTCTGCATAGATGTTGATTTCAAGATAAACCAATAACCGATTAGTTATGGAACTAATATTCAAGTAATTGTTGGGAACTAAAGACCAGATGCAGCTTGTATAGTTGAGCCCTAGGGTGATTAAATACGCTGGAAGCCCTTTGGGTGCCGGCTTATTTGGCTAAACTTCAGAAATCCGTGACTATTTCGTCATCCTCGTACCGCTTAATGGGATCCCCCTTGATCAGCGATGAGATCAGACTGCAAATGGAAAAGCAAAGCACTTTATATCAGTTCTCTGACCAGTTTTGAACGGCTCACTCACCAGTACAGCGCCACAAAGAACATGACGAAGTAGTAGCCCAGATATATCATACAATTCCTCAAGTGGACCTTCAGCAGGCCACGACTGTGGATGTCCACCGGATCGTAGACGCCCAGGCTGTCTCTTCGCTGGCGGTGCATCTCGTAAAACAACCATACCACCATCGGCAGATTGAGCAGGAACATTATCCAGTGGCCGCCCAGCAGTAAAAGAACGCAGAGCAAGGCGTGGGATCCGAATTTGGGTATGACCCAGAAATTGAGTCGCCGGCAACACTCCTGGGCGTTTAAATAGTCACACTCCAGGTCCGCTAGTGTCAACACCTAGGCAAAGTTCAAACTAATTAATTTTTCTTTGAATGAAAAATCACAACTCACATAGTAAATAAGGAGCAACAAAATGGCCCCGTAGACTAAAAGTGTTATGCAAAACGTCGCTGTTTCGGGCAGAAACATAATTGAGCTTGAGATTCACTTTTTCACTTATAATTACGAGTTTTTCTTGTTTATATTTACAAATATTTTAGCATTGTTTTTCCGTTTTGCCGATAACGGGGTCTTATCGATAGCATGTTATCGGTAAAAATATACCTATGAAAAATACCACAAATATTATTTTAACGGATTTTCAATTTAAATTTAAATTGATCAATTTACAAATTTAAAGTCTTAGTCTGAATTCTGATTAGACATTTAATATCGATTTATTAAACTAAAAGAATTGAAAGGTCAAGAATTTTACTGAACAACAAAATATTGCATTAACTAAACTTCTTCAAAAAAATAAAAAAGGCAATAAATAAGGTCTTGTATAAATAAGGTTTTGTATTCAAATTTAAAAGTAAATTTTAACGGTCTTTAGCTTTCGATAATCGATGGGCAAACTATTTTGACATTTCATAACAAACAGCTGTATTTGGAACCATTTGGTCACATTGTGCCTGAAAACATAAACAAACCAGAGTTTTCTTAATATTTGTTTGATATAAAATAAATAATATAATATCGTTGTCTGCAATGCAGACTGCCGGAAGTAATGCAATCCTCGCCTTGAGGCAGTTCGGGCTGCTGGCGATGCGCCACTGCTCGGCACAAACCACATTCACCGGCTTCCAAACAAATGCCGACCAACCGCCACCGCCATCGAAATGCGGCGAAGGCAAGATGCGTGGATGGCAGTTGCACAGCTATGGGGGCATCGAAGAGCTACAGCTCTCAGAGATACTGAAGATACCCCAGATACGCAGCTCCAATGAGTGCCTCGTTCGGATTAAGACCACCGCTGTGAATCCCATCGACCTGGCCATGCTCCGGGGATACGGCGCCTCGATCCTTAACAAGATGCGCTGTCAGCCGGGCGATGGCATCGAGTTCCCGCTCACCCTGGGTCGCGAGTTCTGTGGAGAGTTGGTCCAGAAGGGCATGGGTGTGCCAACAGAAACGCTGCCACTGGGAACTCGGGTCTGGGGAGTAGTGCCGTTGCAGGCCATTGCCGGAGCTCATGCGGAATACGTGGCGGTGCCTTCTTACTGTGTATGTGACACTAGATCTGTACGTTAACAGGTCTCAATAAGTCTTTATTCCTTTCAGCTTGCCCCTGCCCCCAAAGAGCTGGATGACAGCGAGGCAGCCAGCGTGCTATACGCTGGATTGACTGCCTGGTCGGGTCTCTACATCACCGGTGGCCTGGGCGGACTCTGCGGTGCAGCCACAGCTGGTGGAGGTGGTGCCCACAAGCGCGTCTTGGTTCTCGGTGGCTCCGGTGGCGTTGGCTCCCTGGCCATACAGATGCTAAAGTCACAAAAGGTACAAGTACTTGCCACTTGCAGCGAGAATGCAACTGAAATGGTGCGCAATCTGGGAGCCGACTTGGTGGTAGACTACAACAACAGCGAAGCGATGGAGGAGCTGTGCAAGTATGCACCCTACGACATTGTCCTGGACTGTTCCGGCCAAGGGGGCGAGAAGGCGTCGGAATCGAAGTTTGATTTCCGGCAATACATCACCTTCTCATCGCCCCTGTTGGCCAATATCGATAAGCAGGGATTGGGCTTGGGAGCACTGAAGAATGTGTTTGACTTGGTCCAGACCAATGTTAGGTCCGTATCGCAGCGCGGCGGCCTTGTCAAGTGGGGATTCTTTAGTCCCGCTCCCCAAGGCATACAATTCCTTCAGAAACTAGTGGAGCAGAGAAAGGTCAGTGCTGAAATTCGTAACGAGAATTTTCCTACTAATACTATTTCCCTGTTTTGCGCTTTTAGCTGATGCCGCAGATCGATACCAGCTTCGGCTTCGAGGATCTACCGAAAGCCTTTGAGAAGATGAAAGACGGACACTTGCGGGGCAAGATTGTGGTGAAGCTTTGAAAGGTGGAGGAACAAAGGCTGGTGTTAAACGTTGGATGCTGTTATATTAAACGCTCATTTTTGTTTATTTAAAGCACTTTGCAAATTACTTTCTGAAACAGCGACTTTGACCGAAGCTCGCGGTCCCGTGACGCAGTTTCTAGTTCACCTAAAGCCTGGCATTGCATCACAGGTCGCTTATATGAGTTTATATAGCCGACCCACTGACGCATATCATTATTTTTGTTATAAAAAATAATTGATGATCTTGCTGTTCGATTAAGGATCACCTTTAAATCACCGTGAAAAGCCAGCCGCCCCAGCCTCTGCGGATCGCTGTTATCGTCCAGCGGCTAGACTGAAGGGCAACTGGTCGGTGCTACTACACACTCAAGCATCCAGGCTAGCTGCAGTTGTATTGGCCAAATCAGTGATTCAACTGATCATAAAACTATTCCGGAACAGCACGACACACGCGAGCGCCCGCGTAAATTTCCGTGCGTCTAATTTTATGTCATCGCCTGCCCGCCTGGCTAGCTGGCCAATAACCAAATTCCTTATCAGCCATCAAAAGGCGGGCGCAGCACGCGGGCCGCCTCCGCTAATCACATTGTTCTCATGCGTTCCCAACCGCTCCCAAGCATCGGAACATGTGCTATCGCCAAGGTCGAGGCTTTCCAAAAAAATACAAATAACAAAGCCTCTCCATCAGCGCTATCATCCGACGTAGCCGGCAAAGAAAGCGAAGAGTGCACGCGTCTCTGTTTTGTTTTGGTTTTTATTAATAGCTCTCAATTTGTTACTGGGTCCCGGCATGGCTTGATATGAGGGAGAATATTTGCTAGTTACTAGTCGGCTAGCAAATACGCTTTAAGATCTATATATATTAAAATGTAAACTATTACCTTAGTAGTGTGCAGGGGCAGAGTCTGATTACTTGTCGAACTTCACTTTTATTTTATGCTTCGCGGTGTCACAGTTTACATATATTAAAGTCACTATGCCCCTTGAGCAGAGTGTATTCCTAGAGATTGCCAGGGAAAAAATTATTCGTATAGGCTTTCTGAAGACCTTGAATTCTTTCCTAGAGCTTATCTTATGTCTGAATAAAATATCAGCTATTATTGGGAAAAATTGCCAAGTCAGTAACAAATCTGAGTGTAACCTTGTCTGGAAGCATAATGTAATGTCATCCATTAAGTTGTTTGGGTTTATTCAACGTAGTTACACTTGTTTTTCCCATGTCACTTACTGGGACGCAATGGAATCACAGGAAATCCTAGAAAACTGACTCTCACCAGGGAAAACAATGCTCAGAGAGGAGACTGTTTACAGTTTATTGACTTGAGGTGGTTATTTTTGTTTCTTTTAATTATTTGCATTTGATTTAAAAAGAAATGGGTCTTGTATGCATGCTATAAATAATTAATTACATTTCATGCGGTTTGTTAAACAAATTCTGTGTTTGGAAATTCACTAAGTAGTCTGCTATATTAGATATTCACATTGTTTTTAGCCCTAGTAACCTTTGATTTGTTGGTTTATTTCAACATACTCATTGTTCTTAGCAATCCCATTGGAAACAGTAGATATACATATGTATATAAAAGGAAATCACCTTAAACAAATTTTAAAATGGATTTTATTGACTCAACTTTGCTGCCCCATATAATGGAATTGCTCAGTCGCGAGGATAGTATGTGTAAGTTTTGTTTTACATCTTTAGTTTTAATAATTTGATAATATTTACAAACAATCCTTTTTTTCTATCAGGCACCACAGTGGAAGAACTGACAGAGTCCGTGAAAGATTGTGTGCTGGAGAAGCACATACATCCCTTCGGCACGCTCGAGATGGCCGTAAGATTTGCTTTGGAAGTGGGCTTCAACATGGGCATCATTTTATTTGACGACAATGTGCTCCCGGCACCCTTCTACCTTAAGACGAAGAAGCCAGCTCCGAAAAAGAAGTACACCACTGCTCAGGGGCGCCAGGCCGTTAAGAGAGTGCTGGCTAAGTCCCGGGCCAAGCCGAAGTCCAAGGATCCAGGATGTGCCAGAAAGCGTCCGGGAAAGAAGCTTGTCATCGGAAAGCAGGCAGCTAACAAGACCGATCGTGAAGGAGCCAAACAAAATCCAAAGACAAAGTCGAAGAAGCGGTGTACTTGAAATAGACTGCAGCAACAGAATTTCGACAACTGGGTCAACCAGTCGATGTCAGCTGCGATGGCACACACTTGGACTAATTACCAGGGCATGGACACAGAAAAATAAATACACCAAATCAGCGGTACAACTGTCCCTCTCCTGGTCAGCGTAATTTCTATACAATTTAGTCGGAAAGTTAGAGGCAGGTTTAGCATAAAACTGAATAATTCATCGGCTGGCGGTGGCGATTTTGGCACAGACATAATGAAATCGGGTGGGTTTAGCTTAAGCGGACAATTAAAAATGCGCCTTTGGGTGGCCACCGATCCCCGCTGCCCCCGCGGACCGAATCCATATAAAGAATTCGACGGGTGCGGCCCTTGTTCAGTCTGTCTGCGGAATAAGTCGGATCCATACGTGCCCACCAAAAAGGATATATCATAGCGAACTCGAGTTGGATAAAAGGACTAAAAAATATACACATTATCCTTAGAGCAACTAAAACGGACACAGAAAAAGGATACGCGATCAGTGAACTAAAGGGACAGTGAAAAAGTGAATTAAATTTCCTCCGAAACGCATTACGGTCCAAAAAAGTGTCGCATCGAAAGTGAGTCAAGTGCAATTGTGGAGTGTTCTCGCAGTCTTGCGATTTATTTTATTTATATTTAAATAATTAACCGTTCATTGGAATAAAGAACTGCGTGTGGATTAAGTTACTTGCACGTGCCAATTAAAAACTTGCGCAGATCTGAAGTACTTTCGAAATAAGAATGGTGTTTTACGTGCGAGTGCGAAATATTTATTAGTCTTTGAAAAAAATAATAAATCCTTCAAAAGGAGTAAACGGTTTCTTATTGTGTTTCAATCTTTGTGGTATAAGATGTAAATTATTTAGAAGAAAGTACCCTAAATGTAGTTAAAATGATGGTGTTCATGCCAATTTAAATATGAAAGGATTTAAAACTAAAAGAGATGATTTCTCTTCAAAGGATTTCCATTGTGCCAGTGCAATAACAAGGGATAATTTAAATGGAGTTACTAGAGTCTGCGTCCGATTTTAAACAAAAAACGAAGCTTTATTCCTAATTCAGTCAGTCTAGGTAATTAAATAAAAAAATACACTTAGTATTCCACCAAGCTCGAAATCCGCAGACTTTAAATCTGCTTTCGAGGCCCTCTTTGAACCCAAGACACTTCTGTGCTCGTGGCACGCGCCACACTCGATTATGCGAGTATTTTTTCGGCAAAGTGCTTATCAGGGCGCTATCCCTATCCCCCTCCAGGTGCAGTGCACGCACTTGAGCGCTGGACGACTGTAATCTCGAGACCTGGCAACAGGAAACCCAGTGCTGTGACCCGCACCCTCACCCTGCTGTGTTGCCCGGACTACGGAATCTGCCGAGTCGGCGAGTCGTACGATCGGTGCACAATTTATTGGTGATAGGAGGAGGAAAGGTGACTGCTGCTGGTGCAGCGGCCTCTTATCAGTCAGCAGAGCGACAATATTCGCATAAAATAAAGCCGAGAGCTTCGCCCATTTCAAAAATGATTGCCATTAAGTGCTTACTCATGAATTTTCGATGGGCCTTTGAAAAAATAAACCCTATCAATGAATCTTAGATGGAGAGATTATATTAGTAATTTGCCCCACAAGAAGTGGAAATTCTACAGCAACAAAATACTCTTTCATTCTAGTATGTCTTTAGTGCGTATTTTGATTCTTTGAAATTGATTATAGGGGTTTTAAATCTTTGAAAAACATTGAATTCTTTGAAACTTTAACTCAAGACATAATTTGTTGTCTGTAAAATATTCTTATCAGTAGACGAAATTCAAAAAAGAGTTTGATAAACTTTAAATTCTTATGAAATCTTTTGGAAACATGTTGATAATGATAACCTAAGTGGAAATCGGTTTAATTTGTTTTAAATCCTCTAACAAAAGTGGAGGTTAAATTACCCACAAGAGAGCATGGTTTTTGGGATCAAATAAAACGTAAATTTTTATTTAAGTTTTTCGAATATCTGACCCTCAGCATTTACAATCTCTCTTCTTGTGGAACTCTTATATTAAAGAAATAATACTTAGTTATAGCTATTAAATGTTTTTCCAATAAATTACCATAGGAATGTTTCTAGACTTTAAAAAATCTTTTTAGATTTTATATAGCTATAGTTGTTATCGGTAATTTATTTGTTTATTATTATAATGTAGTAGTAATTAATATCGTATGCTTAGGTTTGACCTTAATTTTCTGTAGTACAAACTTATGCTGAAAATAGTTTGTAAACTTAATTTGGTTTAAAAATGAAATAAAAGATATTATGCTTACAAAGGAAATAATTATTATATTATATTTTGTATTAGGATTAGTTTTTCATCGGCTCTCCTTTTATTTACCTCAATTTTTTTGCATAAATGCCCAGATATCCGCATACTTGGGCACCTCTAACCCGAGCCAGAGACTTAACCAGCAGGATGTCCAGTAAGAAGAAGCCGCAGGCAGAGACCGAGACCCCATCTGGCGATGATGGCGATATCGTGATCTCTGGTATCTCCGGTAAACTGCCGGAGAGCAGTAACATCGAGGAGTTCAAGTACAACCTGCTCAATGGCATAGACATGGTCACAGATGATCCCAGACGCTGGGAGGCGGGTAAGTACTCTCAAGTTGATCCCTTAAAAGCTTTAAAATATTCCAAATCAAAACTAGAGTACGAATCAACAAAATGTAATTTATTTGCTTTAGAAAATCATTTAATTTGAAGCTCAAATGCCAGGCCAAAGTTTCCCCTTAGCTGTAAGAAGTGACAACAATGGAATTGACTCACGCATACAACCATCCCCATATCGAGGCGATCCTCTCCTCCGTCTTTGACGCCACAGATTCTTGAGTTCCCGATCGACCGTACAATTCCCAACTGGTTATAGTGAACTTTGCTCAGAGAGTCCCTCGTTTTCGGGGGTAATTTCAATGTCTCGAACTTCGCCTCCGGCGATGGAAGTTTGCTCCAATATTATGTTTCCCAATGGAGCATAAGTAGAGGCATTCAATATATATCCGAGGCAATTTTTGACAGTGCCTGGCTGGGTTTGCCCCCGCCGGGCCATTGAGAATAAATTAAAAAACTGGTTTTACTTGAGCTATATTCATAAGTGGCTTCCCTTAAGCTCGGTCTAATGGTCACCAAGACCGGGTAGAAAAAAGGTCGCGGTAAATCGTTTAACCGAAGTGCTGAGCTTGAAGAGTCTTTTCTCATTCCATGATTGTAGCAATAACAATAAACTTATAGAAAAACCTGTATTAAATAGTAGAAGTAGTGCCTCCATGACCCATTCCCTCCTTTTTTTCAAAGGCATCTACGGACTCCCCGAGCGCATGGCCAAAATGAAGGACTCCGATTTGGAGAAGTTCGATGACAAATTCTTCAGCGTCCACCAGAAGCAGGCGGAGCTGATGGATCCCTGCATGCGAATGCTGCTCGAGCTGACCCACGAGGCCATCATCGATGCAGGCATCAATCCTGTCCAGCTGCGCGGCAGCCGGACGGGCGTCTACATCGGCCTCTCCTTCGTGGAGACGGAGCACGAGATACCCCAAATGGAGCCAAGCACAATCAATGGCTACTGCCTGACGGGATGTGCGCGGGCCATGTTCGCCAACCGGATCTCGTACACGTTCGACTTCAAGGGTCCCAGCTTCATAGTGGACACCGCGTGCTCCAGCTCGCTGGTGGCCCTGAATCATGCATTCGCGGATATGCGGGCGGGGCGGTGTGACTACGCCTTGGTGGCGGGCGTGAATTTGATCCTGAAACCGATCTTTGCCCTCCAGTTCCTGCGGCTGGGCATTGTGAGCCACGATGGCGCTTGCAAGACCTTCGATGCGGCGGCCAATGGCTATGCCCGAGCTGACACCTGTGCCGTGGTCCTGCTCCAGCGCAGGAAGGAGGCCAAGAGGGTCTATGCCAGCATCCTGAATGTGCGCACCAACACGGATGGCTTCAAGGAGCAGGGCGTAACCTTTCCGGACGGACGCATGCAGCATGCACTGCTGGAGGAGACCTACAGCGAGATAGGACTGAATCCGGACGAGGTGGTCTACGTGGAGGCGCATGGCAGTGGCACACCCGTGGGCGACGACCAGGAGGCCAACATGTTGGGCAAATTCTTTTGCCGACCCTCGCGACCCAGCCCCCTGCTCATTGGCTCCGTCAAGTCCAACATGGGCCATGCCGAGCCGGCGTCGGGTGTCAGTGCTCTGGCCAAGATGATCATCGCCATGGAGGAGGGTGTGATCCCAAAGAATCTGCACTACCGCACCCCGAATCCTGCGGTTCCAGCGTTGGTCGATGGCCGCCTCAAGGTCGTGGATAGAAATCTGCCCTGGCAGGGTGGCATTGTGGGTTTGAACTCGTTTGGCTTTGGCGGAGCCAATGCCCATGTGGTGCTCAGGTCGCATGCGAAATCCAAACCTCCCAGGGCGTCGTCCAAGGCAGTGGAGCAGGAGCAATCCCTGAGGCTGGTCACCTGCTCCGGCCGTACCGAGGAGGCTGTACAAAAGCTGCTAAAAGTGGCCACCGAGCATCGGCACGATCAAGAGCTGCTAACCCTTATCAACGACATCCACACTCAGCCAATTCCCCTGCACCCCTTCAGGGGATACGCTGTCTTGGGCTCCAGCGGTTCCATCAAGCAGGAGGTGCTGCCCTTCGAGGAAGAAGAGCGACCGATTTGGTTTGTTTACGCCGGCATGGGAAGCCAGTGGCCCAGCATGGCCAGGGATCTCATGCAGCTGGAGGTGTTCCGGAGGTCCATAGAACACTGTGCCGAGGTGAGTTGGGTTTTTAAAGCCACATAAAATATTTTATTGCGATAAAGTTCATATCACTGAATATTCATTATTTTTCTTTCCTTCTTTAAGATATATTTCTTTCTACCTGAGCCCATCCCTTATTTGCCTACTTTAGGGAGTCATATCTCCCTCTTGCATTTCACTATGATTCCCAACCGCTTCTAGCTCGCAGTGGGTAGAGAGGCCCCTGTTTCGGGGTGGAAAGTTACTCTGGCTTCTCTTCAGTTGTCGAATAAATCTTTCGCCTTTTACTAAAGATTTCCGTGGAGAGGAGCACTCTAATGAGTCTAAAATAATTTTTGGTTGTGCCCGTGTTTCGACATGGGCCATAATAAATACATTTAAAACTTAAGAAAAACTTGCAAAGGTCTATTAACTTAAAGCTCATAAGTAATGAAGCAGTTGGCTGATAAATTCCCCTTGTGTAAAGGCAAATATTCTTTGTAATATAACTGACTTATTATCATAATATTATCATTACCTGGAAAGACGATAAGCTCAACTAATAATGCATCGGCTTCTGAAACGAGTTTAGTAAAAGATGAATATTTATTTTAATGTTACATGATCGAGAATTAAACGAGAAATAAACGTAATTGCTGTTAATTAATTTCTTGCATGCCAACTGAAAATGTTTACTACTAACTGCTTTCAGGTCCTGGCCAAGCTGGACTTTGATTTGGTAGACGTCCTAACCCGTTCCACCGAACGCACCTTTGACAACATGCTGTACTCCTTTGTCTCCGTCTCCGCCGTTCAGGTGGCTCTAACAGATCTCCTGCGCACGCTGGGCATCAAGCCAGATGGCATCATTGGCCACTCGGCCGGAGAGTTGGGGGCTGCATATATGGATGGATGCCTCACGGCAGAGCAAACAGTGCTGGCTGCTTACTGGCGTGGAAGGAGTGTCCTGGACACTCCAGACCTGCCCCGAGGCAAAATGGCGGCAGTGGGTCTCAGTTGGGAGGAGATAGGCTCCCACATCCCCAAGGATTGCTATGCGGTGTGCCACAACAGCGATGATAATTGCACAGTTTCGGGTCCAGCTGCCTCCATGGATGCTGCCATTGAGAAGCTGGCGGCTGAGGGGATCTTTGTGCGGGAAGTGGGCTCTGGAGGATATGCCTTCCACAGTCCGTACATTGAGGGAGCAGCTCCCAAGCTACGCCAAAATCTAGAGAAACTGATCCCCAAGCCCAAGGAAAAGAGTCCACGATGGCTGAGCACTAGTGTCCATGAATCGGAGTGGGAAACGGAGAAAAACCACTTGGCATCCGCTGGCTACTTCATTAATAACCTGATCTCACCCGTGCTCTTCCAGCAGGCCATCAAGAAGATACCAAAGAATGCTCTCATTGTGGAGATTGCTCCGCATGGCCTCTTCCGCGCAATTCTCCGCTCGCTGAGTCCCCAGATCGGCTACGTGAGTCTCATGCAGCGCGGCCATGCCAACAACTTTGAGTTCCTGCTGAGCCAGATTGGAAGGCTCTTCGCTGCCGGTGGGCAGCCACAGGTCCTAAAGATCTCCCCGCCCGTATCCTATCCCGTGTCACGAGGCACACCCATGTTGGGTTCGTCGATTGGTTGGGATCACTCCCAGAAGTGGAATTACCCCAAGTTCAGGGGTGGGCGGCAGGCTGGACAGCTGAGTGTAGAACTAGACCTGAGCAAGGCGGAGAACGCCTTCCTGGCGGGACACACTATTGATGGCAGAATCCTGTTTCCTGCGACGGGCTACATGATGCTCGCCTGGATGAGTCTGGCCCAGCAGCAGGGATTGGACTACCTGCGCACGCCCGTTCTCTTTGAGAATGTCGTCTTTCATCGGGCCACGATTCTAGCCTCGGGCACAGTGGTCAAGCTAACGCTTAACTTCTTCCCGGGCAGCAGCTGCTTCGAGATATGCGAGGGCAGCAGCCTGGTGGCCTCGGGAAAGATCCAGCTTGTGGTTAGCAATGTGCAGCAAGAGCAGCTCCAGCTGCCTTCACTTCCGGGCATCGCTGGCTCCCGCCGGCTGAGCACCAAGGATATCTACAAAGAGCTGAGGCTGAGGGGCTACGACTACAGTGGTGTTTTCCAGGGAATCCTGGAGTCTGACATTGCGGCTGTAGCAGGTCGCCTTCAGTGGGCGGACAACTGGATCAGCTTCATGGACACAATGCTGCAGTTTCGCATCCTAAGCAACGACATCCGAGAGCTCTACGTTCCCACTGGTATCGAGCGGGCTCTGATTGATCCCCTGAAGCACTTGGAGCTGGCAAAGAAGCACCAGGAGAAGCTGCCCGTCAACTGGCACAGCAATATATCGGTGGTCAAGTGCGGCGGCGTAGAAATCCACAAAATTAAGACTGCTCAGACACAGCGGCGATCGGGTGGCCAGTCGGCGCCCAGTGTGGAACGCTATCGGTTCTGGCCCTATGTCCAGCATCTGGGACAACGGGAGGATCAGCAGAGATCCAGGAGTTCGGCCTTGGCAGTGGCCATTCAGCTCATCGTTGAGAACAGCGGCGGAGCTGTCAAGATCAAGGGCGTGGAACTGGCTGGAAGTCGCTCCACTCTGGATACCCTGAGTGCTGTGCAGCTTCTCGAGCTGATCGAGAGGGAACCCATTCTGGTAGGCGATCTAGCGGTGGTCACCTCCACCTCTGCCAATGAGTCAGAGCTCAGTGAGCTGCTCAAGGAGCATGGCATTAGAGTGGTGGTCAAGGATCTCTCAGCTGGTGCCGTGGAGCAGCAGTGCCACTTTGTTCACTCCTTGGATTTGCTATCGAAGAACTCTCTAAAGGATCTGCAGCATTGCCTTGACAGCCTAAAACCAGAGGCGGGTTTCCTGCTCCTGGACGAATCAGGAAGCACCTACACCCAAGTTGCAAAAGAAAAGCTAGGCAAGCTCCAATTAGTGCCCGTTTTGGAGCAGTTCTTTGGATCAGATCGCGTGCTTGTCTTGGCCAGAAGGTCTGCAAGTCCGACCCAACACCTGACAATGCAGCTGAGCAACAATCATTTCAAATGGGTCAACGAACTGAAGAACTCGATGGTCAAGGCCCAAGCTGAAAACAGAATCCTCTACTTGGTGGCCCAAGGTGAACCCGACTCTGGTGCCTTGGGCTTGATGAATTGCCTGAGGAGAGAGGCCGGAGGTAACCGTGTCCGCCTTTATTTAATCCTAGACGAAGGTCTGCCCAAGTTTTCCCTGGAGGAACCCATCTATGCAAGTCAGGTGGCCAAGGATCTGGCCATCAATGTGTACAAGAACGGCAACTGGGGTAGCTACCGTCACCTGAAAATGGAATCCCAAGCACCCATGCTGCCCGTGGAGCAAGCCTATGTAAACACTCTGGTCAAGGGCGATCTCACCTCGCTGCGCTGGATCGAGAGCCCGCGTTCCAGTCCCTCGCAGTCCCATCTGGAGCCATGCACGGTGTACTATGCTCCTCTTAACTTCCGGGATGTTATGCTAGCCTCGGGCAAACTAGGAGTGGATGCCTTGCCGGGCGACTTGGCCCATCAGGATTGTGTTCTGGGACTGGAGTTCTCGGGCCGAGACTCGCGCGGGCGTCGCATAATGGCCATGGTCACGGCCAAGTCGCTGGCCACCAACTGCTTGGCCAACAAGAATCTGCTGTGGGAAATCCCCGAGAAGTGGACCATGGAGCAGGCTTCCACAGTGCCATGTGTCTATGCCACCGTCTACTACGCCTTGGTGGTGCGCGGGCAGATGAAGAAGGGCGAGAAGATTCTCATTCACGCCGGCTCCGGCGGAGTGGGTCAGGCAGCCATTTCGGTGGCTCTCTCACATGGCTTAACAGTCTTCACCACCGTGGGAAGCAAGGAGAAGCGCGAGTTCTTGTTGAAGCGTTTCCCCAAGCTACAGGCCAGTCATATAGGCAACTCCCGAGACACATCCTTCGAGCAGCTGATTATGAACGAAACCCAAGGGGAGGGAGTGGAACTAGTGCTCAATTCCCTATCGGAGGAGAAGCTTCAGGCTTCCATACGCTGTCTGGCCCTCAATGGACGCTTCCTGGAGATTGGCAAGTTCGATTTGAGTAACAACACTGCTTTGGGTATGTCTGTGTTCCTTAAGAACACCTCCTTCCACGGCATTCTCCTGGACAGTGTGATGGAGGGCGAGGAGGAGATGCAGCGAATGGTGGCCGAGTTGGTGTCGGACGGTATCAAGAGCGGAGCTGTGCTGCCGCTGCCCACGACGCTCTTTGCGGATCAGGAGATCGAGAAGGCCTTCCGCTTTATGGCCTCGGGCAAGCACATTGGCAAGGTGGTGATCAAGGTGCGCCTGGAGGAGGAGCAGCAAACAGCCCAGCCGCGTCTTCGCCAAATCCAGGCGATTCCCCGCTCGTACATGCATCCGGAGAAGAGCTACATCCTGGTGGGCGGCCTCGGAGGATTCGGCTTGGAGCTGGCCAACTGGCTGGTCTCTCGGGGAGCTCGCTTCTTGGTCTTGAGCTCACGTTCCGGGCTGAAGAGTGGCTATCAAGCCCTGATGGTTCGACGCTTTCACGATCGTGGTGTCCAGGTGCTGATCGATACCAATGACGTGACCACTGCGTCAGGGTGCCAAAAGCTGCTGGAGGTGAGCAACCAGTTGGCCCTGGTCGGAGGCATCTTCAACTTGGCGGCCGTGCTGCGGGATGGCCTAATCGTGGATCAAAGCCCAAAAAACTTCGAGAAGGTGGCGGCGCCCAAGCTACTGGCCACTAAGCACCTGGATCGGATCTCACGCGACATCTGTCCCGCTCTGGAGTACTTTGTGTGCTTCTCCAGTCTGGCTTGTGGCCGTGGAAACCTGGGACAGACCAACTACGGACTGGCCAACTCCGCCATGGAGCGCATATGCGAGCAGCGCCAGGTGGACGGTTACCCGGGCATGGCTATACAGTGGGGAGCCATCGGTGACACCGGCCTCATCCTCGAGCACATGGGCAATAATGAAACAGTGGTGGGCGGCACCCTGCCTCAGCGGATGAACAGCTGCCTGGAGACGCTGGATCTGTTCCTGCAGCAGCCCCATCCCGTCATGACATCCATGGTGGTGGCCGAGAAGCGCAAGACCGGGGACCAGTCCAACCGCCTGAGTCTGATTGCCACCATAGCGAACATCATGGGCCTGCGGGATGTGAAGAGTGTCTCCGATAGGACCACGCTCTTTGACCTGGGCATGGACTCGCTGATGAGCACGGAGATCAAGCAGACCCTGGAGCGGCACTTCGATCTGGTGCTCAGTGCCCAAGAGATTCGAGCGCTGACCTTCAACGCGCTGCGGCAGATCGACGCCCAGGAACCGGGAACCACTGCATTCTCCTCCTCTTCCTCTGCGTCGTCCTCAAACGCTTCTCCCGTCAAGGAGGAGCCGCAGGTGCAGGTGCAGCCGCAGAGTGACGAGACGCGGAAGGTATTTGCCAAGGAAGTATTACCCCAGGAGGTGATGGTGCGCCTCCGCTCGAAGGCGCCAGTGTCCAGCGAGGATCCGGCCGTCTTCTTTCTGGCACCCATCGAGGGCTTCACCATTGCTGTGGAGGCGCTGGCCGCCTCGCTCACCTGCCCCGCCTACGGACTGCAGTGCACCGAGCAGGTGCCCCTCGACTCTATCGAGGCCTGTGCCGCCTACTATCTCCTCCAGATCCAGAGGCTCCAGCCCCGTGGTCCCTACAACATTGTCGGCTACTCCTATGGCTGCCTGCTGGCCCATGCCATCGGTGTGGCGTTGGAGCAGCTTCGCTTCGGGGTCAGGGTGATCATGCTGGACGGAGCCCCGACCATGGCCAGTGGTTACGTCCAGGAAGCCAAAAAACAGACCGATGACCTCAATCGCCAGCAGTCCATGACGCTGGCCTACTTTGGTGCCCTGCTCGCCGATGTGGACTACAACCAGGTGCGAGTTTTGGGTCTCACTTTCTCATAAGCCTTGTCCTTAAGATTGTGGATTTCTTCTGACAGCTGCTGAACCTCCTCGATGGCGTCCAGACGTGGACACTGAAGCTGGAAAAGCTGGCCGACACTCTGGCCATTCACACGAATCAAACCAAAGAAAGGGTGAGATTTTTTGTTTTCTGTTACGATTCAGAAACAAATATCCTAAACTATCAAACTTTTCCCAAATAGATAAAGAAAGCCGCCTGCATGTTTAAGCAAAAGCTAATGCTTTCCGAGAGTTACAAGGGCGCCCAGCAGCTCCACAGCGATGTGGTTCTGATCAAATCGGCCGAGCACAATGCGATCATGGCGCAGGATTATGGCCTAACGGAGGTGAGAATATCTTAATCCCACATTATAGCCTGCAAAAATAAACTGAGGTTCTTTATCCCACAGATCTGCAGTGCCCAGATCGATATGCATGTGGTGGAGGGCACTCACAGGACCTTCCTCAAGGAGCCGCACACTCTTCAGATCATCGAACGCGTGCTGAGGAAGCGTCCCTAATGGAAAATATCTAGTTTGTAGCCATTTGAATACGATTGTGTTTATTTTGATTTATTTTGTAGCTTATAAGGTATCCCCTCTACTTATACAAATACACGTAGCAATCTGGCACGGATTGTTTAAGCACTAGCAGTTGCTTTAAGTACAGTCGAACTTCACTAACTTGAAATTTAGCAGTTTCCAGATATTTTGGGTTTTTAATATTATTTTTTATCTGATCTAAGAGTTCAGAGATATTCCATTAATTAATGTTCATAACACCCATTTAACCAGAATTACTGTTCTACAAATCCAAACTAAATTATAGCCCTCACTGTTCGATATCCCAGATTGATTTCAGTTAGAGAAGTTCGCCTGTACTACGAGTTTTTAGTCGCAAATTTACTCGCGTGGCACTCGCATGATTTCTTCGATGAATCATGATTTGAGGCGACGATCTGATCGCTCTGGCTGGCTTTTTTGGCTTTATTGACCCGCTAAAACCGACTTCTGTGTGTACCTTTCCACAATTGATAATGATTCCCACACAATCGCGGCTGTGATCTTGCCCAGACGACGATTAATAATCGAGGAAAAAAGTGGTCCGACTTTGGCGGGCAAATCAAAATTTGTACATCTCTGTCACGCACACAACAGCTGACACACTTATCGCTGTTAATGCGAAATTAAGTGCTGCATAACAACAACACTGCTTACAGCTTTCCGATCGTACAGAATTCAATTACTTTTAATAATTAGAAGGTTCCGCATACTTAGAGTTTAAAAGCCATAACTTAAGTATAAAAAATATTAACCAATCTTTGTGGATCCAATTATTTACATATGTAATACATCTCATTTTGTATGATAAAGATGTTCTAGCTTTGTTGAGGAATTTTTATTTTCAATCGACTTTATTTTTAAGGATAAAGGTAAGGTTTACATGGTTTAATAACCAGCAAAAGCTTACGCAAAATGTAAAGTATAATTTGAAAGCGTATCTAAACAGCCCTACACACCCTCGTAAAGGTTAGCCCAGAGAGAGCAAAGAGCGGGAACTTTCAACTCGCTCTCGCTGCTCTGCCATAATAAATTGAGTATAAGGTGGTCTCGCCGGCAAAAAGTTCCAAGAGCAAAAAGTTCCGACGAGACCACCTTATGCTTGATTTATCTTGCGGCGCAAAGCTTTCTGCCGGCGTCGGCGTCCGCTGGCGACGTATAAAAGCCGGCGCTCACCTGATTCCAAAACTAATAATTTTGAGTTCCGTTCGCAGTCGCAGCAGCCGCAGCAGCTCGTCGTTGTGAATTTTTTAAACGCTACCGCTTTCGAATAGCTAAGTGTGTGGCAAATTAATTTGCAAAAAACTGAAAACCGACAGCTAACGGTACCGCAGAACATTAAGTAAAGCCGAGTGCTTAAGAAGTGCCTGTGCCAACTTTTGGGATATTGAGAGTGTTACGTTACGTAGTGGTTATAACGGTTTCGGAAGTCAGTAAGGACCAACTGCCCAAGGAACCCGCCCTACCCACACCGCGCCGCTCCTTCCACGCCCGTTGCTACGCAAAACAGCTGTCGAGGAATCGCCTGATTTCTAGGTATGTACAAAAAACATGGCAGCCACAGGAATAAAACATGTGTGTGTGTGTTGGTGTATATGCGAGACAGAATGAAAACGAAATTTGAGTGGACTTGAAGTGTAAAAAATGTTGTGAAATCCTTCGAGAAAAATAAGCTGAAAAGTGCAATAGAAAATCGGGGAAAAAATGGTTAGATCAAAAAAGTTTCAATTGTAACCTGATCGTTAGCTAACTCAGCTAAAAATACAAATTACACAGAGAATTCGCCTTTGCTCGGCTCAGCACTTTCCGTGCATGGCTGCTGGCGACCTTTAGGACCTTTGGTTTTGAACCAGCCCCAAAGTGTTACATCCGCCTCCCCCACATTCCACATTCCGCGATTCCCGGAGACCGCAAATTATGGCAGTCGCTAATTGGGCAATCGAGATGAGAAGGGGTGGAGTCCGTCTGGCGAGGAGCCAAGGAGCAAACCCACCAGGGCTTCTCTATAGGGTTTCCTTCGCCTTTCGACAATTTTGCCAACTGTCTCCCTGAAGCAGCAAAAGTTCGATTTGATTTCTCCAAATAACAACTAAATAAACTATTCAAATGCGCATTAGATGATGCTAGAAAGTGACTCTTGTTGAAATTACCTAAACATTTTCCCTATATCGGGTAGGATTTGTAAAACGCAAATAAATATAAATTAAATGTAGTAGGGATTGTATAATTTTTGAAAATAAAAAATTTAATTTCTTAACAATAAAAAAAATGGATTTATAGAGCTGTTAAAGACTGAAAATAATAAAAATTCGTAGTGTCCTGTTTAATTCATAAACTATTGATTTTCTATTTGATATAATTTATTAAAATCTATATCCATTACCAAATTCTAAAAAGTGATTTATTTTTAAAGTTTTAAAAATTTTGGAATGGAAAATTATAAATACTAAATAAATCGAGTTTCGCTTTTTTTTTGTACCCAGCTAAATTCTACATCTAGTTTGCAGATAATACTGCAAATTTCTGAATTAATAATCTAGCCAATTTGAGTAAATGATCAAATTTTCAAAGCATTTCCCGGTTGCGTGTCTCAATTTAATTTCTTTGTAACCAAACCTAAGTAAACAACCATTTAGACAATTTTTTTCAAATAATTTTTAAATGGCTCAGAAATCGTATTATATAAAAGTATAAAGAGAATAAAGTATTACGTTTTTTTTTTTAATTTTATAAACTCAAAAACTTAAATATATATCAAAACTATATAAATTCTAAAATAAATTCAAGATCTAATTCCTAGAATCTAGAAATTTAAAGGCTCCATTAATTGTAGTTTAAAGTGTCTTATCTCTCCGCGATCACTTTGCATATAAAGCAGCTCTCCCAAAAAAAAAAACCCATTAAAAGCAGCTCGCACGCCCAAAAAAACAAAAACACAAATCGAGGAGTGATTGGAAAATTTCGAGTGTCTGGCTAATCTTTATCGGCCAATAATGTCGCTTCCTGACGAACACGCGTCCAACCGGCGATCAAACATTTCCGATTCAGGTGCACAATCGTATGAGTAGGCAGCGCCTTATCGCTGTTATCGCCTCTTTTGGAATCACCCCATGTCCCAGTCTTTGCATCCACACTGCTGGCTATCTCCTCGCCCGTGAACTTAAAGTGTTTCGTCATCACCGACCCAGTGGCCCTCCCACAATCAATAACTGTGAAAATAGAAACGAGTGCATAAATAAACAGTGTAAAGTGCCCATGCCCTCTGGAGGAGGGGTTACTGTTTGCCGATTTGTATGTGTGTGGGGGTGTATGTTTGTGTTTTGTTTGCCTTTCCAATGACGCAACTTTCGCAGTATGGCCTGATGATAAACGAATAGATGGGATCGATTGGCTCCGGTATCGATAAATCATGACGCTCCTGCAACCACGACTGTAAAAGGATATGCAGAGGTTCGATTACAGACGGTTCCCCGAATGAGGAAGCAGTGAAGAAGCGCATCTCCCGAGCAGTGGAATTAATACCTCAATGAACTTGAGAATCACGCCACCTAATCTCGCCAAACAAATGGTAGACGCGTCCAGAGCGTGTGTGTGTTGGTATGCCGTCTGTGCCTCTCTCTTTCTGTGTGCCTCTTTCGCTCCCACATCCGATTACAATAGCAAAACATAAACATAGATCCCAGACGCGACTGTGTGGACGTGTGGAGCCAACGGCCTTTTGATCGAATAGATAATGCCCGCTGCTGAGTCGGCTGATTTAGGCGACAGTTCAAACTTACACTTAAAAAAAAACTAGCACATCGTTAAAATAGTCTTCCAATAGAGCTCTGTCATGGTGAAAGTAAAATGTGATTAAATAGATAAACAGTTGGTTTATCAAAATAATAAAGTTGTTAGTAAACAAATATCCGAAAACAAAACACGAACAAAGGGGAAAGCTTTCGGCTTAATTAATATGATTTCCTTAAACTGTCTTCTCTGATAGTTTTTAGTTTTATTTGTTTGGTTAATTGAGTAGTGCTTTCGCTCTGTGTATTATGGTATTTTTGTTCCTCTTGCGCTTTCTGCTTTGTTGCTGACTGCTCTTGTTCTGGCTCTTCTTCTTCTAACGACGCTTTCGGCTTCCCTAGATTTTTTGCAGCTTTAACCGACTTCGTCACTCCGCACCCGCCAATTCCACTTATTTTATTTTCCCTCCTTTTGTTGATTCATTCTGCACATCGTACGAGTTTCTCGGCGAATAAGAAAGCAGCTTGTGTTTGTGCCTCTGTATATGTGGTATCTGCAAGTGGAGTGAAGCTTGGAGTTGTGGAGCTTGCCACAAGTTGCTCTTAGAGCGGCTAACGGTCGTCATCACGCCACAACCACAACAAAAACCGGCGTGCGCCAGCATATGCGCGGCAAAAGCTTTGCCCGGCTCGGCATCACCTGATTTGCAATTTCTACACTAACTTTCCACTGCCGCTTCGCCCAGCTGCCCATCTGTCTGTCTGGATTCCACCGGCATCCGCTCTAGAGAGCGAAAGCTTCAGTCAACTTCCAAGAGCGAGCTTTTTGTTAGGGCGGGCACAATATTTTGCGACACTACTGTGAGGATTGGGAGAATTCTAATAAAATATATCTTTGTCATTTTCTTGGTGTTAATCCCGGCAATAAATAAAATTTAACTTACATTTTTAACTGTCTATATAAAAAAATATTAAAGACACTTTCTTATAATATTAAATATTTTAAAACTATTAAAAAAAAGCTTTGAAATATTTTCCCCTTAAAGGTAGGCAACAGATTAGAAGTCCTTAATCTGACATTTTGAACGTAGTAAAGGAGTCATTTCCGGCGCTATAAATCATCATGATCAGCATCAACAGCCGAGTCGTCCTAGTCATTTTTAAAAATATTTTTAAACATTTTATAAAGGGTTACATTGTTGAATTTGTCAAAAATTGCGATAAAAATATAGTTTTAGTTGTACTTTTAATAGCAGACTTATCAACCTATTAAAAAAAACTTTCCCAATTAAAATGAGTCCCTTTAAGGGAAATAGTTTAGTTCTTGGGAGAATCTGATGGCCAAAAAGCGAATGAATGTCAAAAGCCATATTTCAAGAGTGAATTTTTTATAGATTTTAAATTTACAAACTCAAATCTCCAGTTACTAACGTATTCCCGTCCATCAAATTGCAGTCCCTGCAAGTAAACCTGTTGAAAGCCGTGGCCCAGCCGCAACCTGTTGCATTCAAGCCCAACGATTGCAGCCACCAGGAGCTCCACCATTCCCCAAGCCAGCAGCAAAACGGGAAAAGTGCCCGTGCCAACCGTCGCCGTCGTCGTCGTCGCAACAAGCAGCAACAGAATTCGCAGCAACCTGACGCCTTTCAGGAGCCAGACGCGCAGCTAACACCGAGCACCTCCTCCACCCCGCACTCTGCACCCGACGACAACCACGACATCCACCTGAACACCCATTCCCATTCCCACACCAACTCAAATTCCAAAGCCGACAAGATGCCCGCCCGATTTGCCGAGGAAGTGATCACCGCGGAGCCCGCACAGCGTGCCGCCCCCCAATTGGACCTGGGTGGTGGTGGCTATGCGCCACGCCCGCAGCAGCACCTCAACGATGAGATCGCCATCACCGGCTTCTCCGGACGCCTGCCAGAGAGCTCCAGCATTGAGGAGTTCAAGCAGAACCTCTTCAACGGCGTCGACATGGTCAACGATGATCCCAGGCGCTGGGAGAAGGGTAAGATCGAGTTGTGGAATGAGTGGGGTTTCGATTAATATTACCTTACGCTTTGCAGGTCTCTATGGTCTGTCCGACAGGATTGGCAAGCTAAAGGAGAGCGATCTGGAAAACTTTGACCAGCAGTTCTTTGGCGTCCACCAGAAGCAGGCGGAATGCATGGATCCGCTGCTGCGCATGCTGCTCGAGCTGACCCACGAGGCTATCATAGATGCTGGCCTGAACCCCAGCGATCTGCGTGGATCGCGCACTGGTGTCTACATCGGCGTGTCCACCTCGGAGACGGAGCAGCACTGGTGCAGCGACGCGGACCGCGTGAACGGTTATGGCTTGACGGGCTGCGCCCGCGCAATGTTTGCCAATCGCATCTCCTTCACCTTCGACTTCAAGGGACCCAGCTACAGCATTGACACTGCTTGCTCCAGCTCCTTGTACGCCTTGGAACAGGCCTTCTCCGACATGCGCCAGGGAAAGATCGAAAACGCGTTGGTAGCTGGCGCCGGCTTGATCCTCAAGCCTACCATGTCGCTGCAGTTCAAGAGGCTGAACATGTTGAGCCCGGACGGCGCATGCAAGGCCTTCGATGAGTCTGGCAACGGATACGTTCGTTCCGACGGCTGTGTGGTGCTGCTCCTGCAGCGCACCTCCGTCGCCAGGCGTGTGTACGCCTCCATCCTCAATGTGCGCACCAACACGGACGGCTTCAAAGAGCAGGGCATCACCTATCCCATTGGCAAGATGCAGAACCGTCTAATCCGCGAGACGTACGAGGAGATCGGCCTGAATCCCAACGATGTGGTCTACGTGGAGGCTCACGGCACCGGCACCAAGGTGGGCGATCCCCAGGAGGTCAACTCCATTACCGACTTCTTCTGCAAGAACCGCACCAGCCCCCTGCTGATTGGCTCGGTCAAGTCCAACATGGGACACTCTGAGCCCGCCTCCGGAGTCTGCTCGGTGGCGAAGATCCTGATTGCCATGGAGGAGGGCGTCATTCCCGGTAATCTGCACTACAACAAACCGAATCCGGATCTGTATGGCTTGGTTGACGGACGTCTCAAGGTGGTGGACAAGAATCTGCCCTGGAACGGTGGCATCATTGGCCTGAACTCCTTCGGATTCGGTGGCGCCAATGCCCACGTGATCCTCAAGTCAAACCCCAAGCCCAAGGCCCTGACCCCCAAGGATGGAGCCCCCAAAGTGGTGGTGGCCTCTGGTCGCACCTTCGAGGCCGTGGAGCAGCTGCTGGAGTCTGCTGCCAGCCACGCCGACGACGATGAGTACCTGCAGCTGATCAACGACATCCACTCGAAGCCCATTCCGATGCATTACTTCCGCGGCTACGGCGTGGTCAGCAGCAAGGGCACCCTGCAGCGCGAGGTGCTGGAATACTCCGACGAGAAGCGCCCCATCTGGTACGTGTACTCGGGCATGGGCAGCCAGTGGGCCAGCATGGCCAAGGACCTGATGAAGATCGAGGCGTTCGCCAACAGCATCCAGCGTTGCGCCGATGTCCTGAAGCCGGAGGGCGTCGATCTCATCGACGTGCTCACCCGCTCCACGGACAAGAGCTTCGAGAACATCCTCAACTCGTTCATCTCGATCGCCGCCATGCAGGTGGCTCTGACGGATCTGCTCAGCTCGCTGGGCATCCATCCCGATGGCATTGTGGGCCACTCCGTGGGAGAGCTGGGCTGCGCCTACGCCGACGGTTGCTTCACCCCGGAGCAGACTGTGCTGGCCGCCTACTGGCGAGGCAAGAGCATTCTGGACACGCAGCTGGCCAAGGGCAAGATGGCTGCCGTGGGGTTGAGCTGGGAGGATGCGCACAGCCGCGTGCCCAGCGACTGCTTCCCGGTGTGCCACAACAGCGAGGATAACTGCACCATCTCCGGCCCGGAGGCCTCAATCGAGGCTCTGGTCACCAAGCTGAATGCCGAAGGTGTCTTCGCCAAGGCCGTGAACTCATCGGGCTACGCCTTCCACAGCAAGTACATCGCCGAGGCGGGACCCAAGCTACGCAAGAGCCTGGAGAAGATCATCCCGAATGCCAAGAACCGTACCGCCCGCTGGATCAGCACCAGCATCCCAGAGTCCGCCTGGAATACGCCGGTGGCGAAGCAGTCGTCGGCCGCCTATCATGTCAACAATCTGCTCTCGCCGGTGCTCTTCCACGAAGCCCTCCAGCACGTGCCCAAGAACGCCATTTCTGTGGAGATCGCTCCCCACGGACTGCTGCAGGCGATCCTCAAGCGCGCCCTGGGACCGGATGCCACCAATCTGAGCCTGGTGAAGCGCGGCCACGAGAACAACGTTGAGTTCTTCCTGACCAATGTGGGCAAGCTGTTTGCCGCCGGCGGCCAGCCACAGGTCCTGAACCTGGTTCGTCCCACCACCTATCCGGTGGGTCGCGGAACACCCATGTTGAACTCCAGGGTGGGCTGGGACCACAGCCAGAAGTGGCTGGTGGCCAAGTTCGGCAAGGAGACATCGTCCGGCGAGACCATCGTCGAGGTTGATCTTTCCAAGGAGGAGGACGCCTTCCTGGCAGGACACACCATTGATGGCAGGATCTTGTTCCCGGCCACTGGCTACATGACGCTCGCTTGGCAGACCTATGCCAAGATGCGCGGCGATGAGTTCCACAAGACGCCCGTGGTGATGGAGAATCTGGTGTTCCACCGCGCCACCATCCTCAACAAGAACGCCGTCGTCAAGTTCGGCATTAACTTCTTCGACGGGACCGGCGCCTTTGAGATCTGCGAGAGCGGAAGTCTGGCCGTTTCCGGCAGGATTACCACTCCCGAGTCCATTGAGAACGAGGAGCTGCCCCTGGAGCCGCAAACTGCCAGCACCCTGGCCAAGGAGCTGGCCACCAACGATGTGTACAAGGAGCTGCGTCTGCGTGGCTACGACTATGCCGGAATCTTCCGCGGCATCGTTCGGTCGGACACGGTGGCCTCGGCCGGCAAGCTGCAGTGGGTGAACAACTGGATCAGCTTCATGGACACCATGCTGCAGTTCAGCATCCTGAGCAAGAACCTGCGCGAGCTCTACCTGCCCACGCGCATTGAGAAGGCAGTGATCAATCCCGCCAAGCACTTGGAGCTCCTCAACGCTCTCACCAAGGAGCAGCAGTTGGAGACCGGACTGCCGGTGCACTGGTACAGCGACATCAACGTGATCAAGAGCGGTGGCGTGGAGCTGCGCGGCCTGAAGGCCAATCTCGCCCAGCGTCGTCCCGGCACCCAGGCGCCTCCCACCCTGGAGCGTTACCAGTTTGTGCCGAATACCAACACCACGGACCTTAACGAGAACTCGGAGAAGGCCCGCCTGCAGGCTCTGGATGTGGCCATCCAACTGATCATCGAAAACTCGAGCGGAGCCGTGAAGCTAAAGGGCGTGGAGCTGGCCAATGGTCGTAATCCCGATGTGCTGCTCGCCAATCGCCTGCTGCAGATCATCGAGGGTGAGCCTGTGCTCACCGGCGACGTGGTCGTGGCCACCTCGAACAACAACGAGGAGACAATTGCCGCCGCTCTCGGGGACTCCGGTGTGCGCGTTGTGTCCAAGGATGTGCTGAAGGAGCCGGTTGAGCAGAACTGTCACTTCGTCTTCGGCATTGATGTTCTGTCTCGTCCGGACACCAAGACCCTGGAGAACTCCATTGCCAGCATCCGCGAGAACGGTTTCCTGATCTTCGAGGAGACGGTGGCCACCTACACCAAGACGGGTCGCGCTCTCCTGGCCAAGTTTGGCTTCGTTGCCATCCAGGAGCAGAGTGTGGGCGCCACCCGCGTCCTGGTGCTCGCTCGCAAGGCTGTGGACCTGAAGACACGCAAATCCGTGATCGTTGTGGCCACCGAGCAGAACTTTAACTGGGTGGATGACCTGAAGGCAGCTCTGGCCACTGCCACGACCGAGGAGCAGTACGTCTATGTGGTGTGCCAGGGAGAGGAGCTCTTCGGCGCCGTCGGCCTGATGACCTGCATCAAGAACGAGAATGGCGGCAAGCTGGCGCGGCTCGTGTTCGTCCAGGATGCCAAGGCGGAGAAGTTCTCGCTGACATCGCCCGCCTATCGCCAGCAGCTGGAGAAGGACCTCATCTCGAATGTGCTGAAGCACGGTGCCTGGGGCACATTCCGCCACCTGAAACTGGAGACCCAGCAGGCCACCCTGCAGGTGGAGCATGCCTACGTCAACGCTCTGGTCAAGGGTGACCTGGCCTCGCTCAAGTGGATCGAGGCTGCCCAGACGGACACCGGCCTGACCACCGACAAGAATCTGGAGACCTGCACCGTCTACTATGCGCCCATCAACTTCCGCGACGTGATGCTGACCTCGGGCAAACTGGCCGCCGACGCTCTGCCCGGAGATCTGGCCGAGCAGGACTGTGTGCTGGGTCTGGAGTTCGCCGGACGCGACTCCCAGGGTCGTCGTGTGATGGCCATGGTGCCGGCCAAGTCCCTGGCCACCACCTGTGTGGCCAGCAAGCGCATGATGTGGCAAATCCCCGAGAAGTGGACCATGGAGGAGGCCTCGACGGTTCCCTGTGTCTACTCCACCGTCTACTACGCCCTGGTGGTGCGCGGACAAATGAAGAAGGGCGAGAAGATCCTCATTCACGCCGGCTCCGGCGGAGTGGGTCAGGCAGCCATCTCGGTGGCTCTGTCCCATGGACTGACCGTCTTCACCACCGTCGGAAGCAAGGAGAAGCGCGAGTTCCTGTTGAAGCGTTTCCCCAAGCTGCAGGCCCGCAACATTGGCAACTCCCGTGACACCTCCTTCGAGCAGCTGGTGATGCGCGAGACCAAGGGTCGTGGTGTGGATCTGGTGCTGAACTCGCTGTCCGAGGAGAAGCTGCAGGCCTCGATCCGCTGCCTGGGTCTGAACGGACGCTTCCTGGAGATCGGCAAGTTCGATTTGAGCAACAACAGCCCGCTGGGCATGTCCGTGTTCCTCAAGAACACCTCCTTCCATGGCATCCTGCTCGACAGTGTGATGGAGGGCGAGGAGGAGATGCAGAACCAGGTGGTCGGCCTAGTGGCCGAGGGCATCAAGAGCGGAGCCGTTGTGCCCCTTCCCACCTCGGTGTTCAACGACCAGCAGGTGGAGCAGGCCTTCCGCTTCATGGCCTCCGGCAAGCACATCGGCAAGGTGGTGATCAAGGTGCGCGACGAGGAGGCGAGCAAGAGCGCTGTCCAGCCCAAGGCGCGCCTGATCAACGCCATTCCGCGCACCTACATGCACCCAGAGAAGAGCTATATCTTGGTTGGAGGCCTCGGCGGCTTTGGCTTGGAGCTGACCAACTGGCTGGTGACTCGCGGAGCCCGCCACATTGTGCTCACCTCGCGTTCCGGCGTGAAGACCGGGTACCAGGGTCTGATGATCCGTCGCTGGCAGGAGCGCGGCGTCAAGGTGCTGATCGATACCAGCGATGTGACCACCGCCGCGGGAGCCAAGAAGCTGCTGGAGAACAGCAACAAACTGGCCCTGGTCGGAGGCATCTTCAATTTGGCGGCCGTGCTCCGCGACGCTCTGATCGAGGATCAGACCGCCAAGGACTTCAAGACTGTGGCGGACCCGAAGGTGACGGCCACCAAGTTCCTGGACCAGTACTCCCGCACCATCTGCACGGAGCTGGACTACTTCATCTGCTTCTCGAGCGTGTCGTGCGGTCGCGGAAACATCGGGCAGACCAACTACGGACTGGCCAATTCCGCCATGGAGCGCATCTGCGAGCAGCGCCAGGTGAGCGGATTCCCGGGCACGGCCATCCAGTGGGGAGCCATCGGTGACACGGGTCTGGTGCTGGAGAATCTCGGCGACAACGACACCGTGATTGGAGGCACTCTGCCCCAGCGGATGCCGTCCTGCCTGCAGACCATCGACCTCTTCCTGCAGCAGCCGCACCCAGTCGTGGCCTCCATGGTGGTGGCCGAGAAGCGCAAGTCGGACCAGTCGGCGGGCGTCAGCCTGATTGCCACCATTGCCAACATTCTGGGCCTGCGGGACACCAAGAACATCCAGGATGCTGCTTCGCTGGCTGACCTCGGAATGGACTCGCTGATGAGCGCCGAGATCAAGCAGACGCTGGAGCGCAACTTTGACATTGTCTTGTCCGCCCAGGAGATCCGCCAGCTCACCTTCGGATCCCTCAAGGCGATGGATGGCGGAGCGGAAGCCAAGCCAGCTGCCGCCGCTGCTGCTGCAGCCCCTGCCGGTTCTCCTGCTGGCGCTAAGCCGGCCGAGTTGAGCATCACCTCGAGTGCGTCATCGCGCACGGCCAGTCCGCTGGGTGATGGCACCCAGGTTGTCTTCACCACCGCCCTCATACCCACCGAGGCCATCATCCGCCTGCAAACGAAGGCGCCGGCGACAAGCAAACAGAGCCCCATCTTCTTCATTTCCCCGATCGAAGGATTTGCCTCCGCCCTGGAGCCGCTGGCCAAACGATTGGAGGTGCCCGCCTATGGTCTCCAGTTCACGGACGCTGTGCCCTACGACTCCGTCGACTCGGCCGCCAGGTTCTTCATCAAGCAACTGCGCACCGTCCAGCCCAAGGGTCCCTACAAGCTGGCTGGCTACTCCTTTGGCTGCCTGCTCACCTACGTGATGGCCGCCATTCTGGAGGAGAGCAACGAGGTGGCGAATGTGATCATGTTGGACGGTGCACCCACCTACGTCAACTGGTATACGAGCAGCTTCAAGCAGCGCTACACGGCCGACGATGACAACAACAACCACAGCTACGGCCTTGCCTACTTTGGCATCGTTCTGGCCAACATCGATTACAAAGCGGTAAGGATAGGCGAGTCTTAGGAACATTGTTATAGGTTATTTATGATCGTATCTTTGTCCTTTCAGCTGGTGCGACTGCTATTGGTGATCCCCACGTGGGAGGAGAAGCTCGACAGGTTCGCTGAGCTGATGAGCAATGAGATCACGCAGCCCGTGGAGACGGTAAGAGCTTGCTAACGGAAACATCATGAGGGAAAGGTTATTAATACATGTTTTTAATACAGATCAAGAAGGCCGCTACGCTGTTCTACAAGAAACTGGAGCTGGCCGACAGCTACAAGCCCACGCTGAAGCTGAAGTCCAACGTTACCCTGGTCAAGCCCACAGATAACTCTGCCAAGCTGGACGAGGATTATCGTCTCAAGGAGGTGAGTTCGATCTACAAAATTTAAAACCAGTACAGGTTTTGATTGTATTTTTGATATATTTCGCAGGTTTGCACAAAGCCCGTCGAAGTTCACACCGTTGAGGGCAACCATCGCACCTTCCTCATCGAGGATCAGTCCCTGAAGACCATCCAGAGCATACTGAAGCGTCTGTTCAACTAGGCTAAGGCTAAGGCAGAGGAGGATTTAGCATAAGAATCGTGGATGTGGCCCAGTGCAGCACTCACGCTCTCTAATCATCGCACATCGCATCCAATACTCGAGCGCACACATCGACAACTAGTTAGCATATTTAGTGAATGAATTTACGTTGTTGTTCAGCCGCAAGGAATCGCTCTACACCCATCACAGTCACGCACAGCCTTGGGAGATCGGATCTGCCGAACTGCTGTCTTGCAGCGCCTGTGGACTGTGGTCCAAATTAAGTCTACAGTCGCTGCGATTCCGGGCAGTTGAGTGGTTGGATCACACTGAACGCTTCGTGTGCACACGACATTCCTTGAAAGCTACAGACGGCCCTAGACGTCCCAACTTACCAAAAATATATCTTATATGCTCTTATCTGTAACGTATGTGTATACTTGTCGCATATTCTAGTTTAATTATTTAGTCTGTAAGCCCAAACAGTTTGTAATGAATTTCATTCCTCGAAACAACACACAAAATTTGTTATCTCTTGATGTATAAAATAATCACCCAAGAATGATCACTCATGAATATTGTGGATATTAAAATTACACCATTCTATTGTATACTGGATAAAATCGATGCGTCTTTTTGGGTTGTGGGATTAAGGAAAATTCTAGGAAGGACGAAAGGTTTACATGTTTGAGAACTTGATCGTCAAAATGGTCAAAAATTTGCCATAAATTAGAAATCAGAAATATTCTCCATTAAAAACTAAAAAGAAAAAACCAAACCACACTGAAATCCGTTGAGTTTAAGCCAAGTTACGATCAAAGAACCACAATGAAATTCGCAATTTTTGAGCCAAAAATTTACCCATTATTTTTAAAGGGGTTACATCGTCAAAAATTGGCAAAAAATTAGAAATCGAGTTTTGAATGCAGAAATGTTCTCCATTAAAAACCAAGAAGGAAATACCAAACCACACTGAAATCCGTTGAGTTTAAGCCAAGTTACGATCAAAAAACCACAAATGAGTTCTCGATTTTTGAACCAAAAATTTACCCTTTATTTTTAAAGAAAATGAAAGGGGTTACATCGTCAAAATTGTCAAAAATTGGCCAAAAATTAGAAATCGAGTTTTGAATGCAGAAATGTTCTCCATTAAAAACTAAGACGAAAAAACCAAACCACACAGAAATCCGTTGAGTTTAAGCCAAGTTACGATCAAAAAACCACTGAAGGAGTCGTGATTTTTGATCAAAAAAAAAGTAAGGGGTTACATCGTCAAAATTGTAAAAAACCCGCCAAAAATTAGAAATCGAGTTTTGAATGCAGAAATGTTCTTCATTAAGAACAAAGAAGAAAAAATCAAACCACACTGAAATCCGATGAGTTTAAGCCAAGTTACGATCAAAAAACCACAAAGGAGTTCGCGATTTTTGAGCCAAAAATTTACCCATTATTTTTAAAGAAAATGAAAGGGGTTACATCGTCAAAATTGCTAAAAATTGGCCAAAAATTAGAAATCGAGTTTTGAATGCAGAAATGTTCTTCATTAAGAACAAAGAAAAAAAATCAAACCACACTGAAATCCGATGAGTTTAAGCCAAGTTACGATCAAAAAACCACAAAGAAATTCGCGATTTTTGAGCCAAAAATGTACCCATTATTTTTAAAGAAAATGAAAAAACCCGCCAAAAATTAGAAATCAAGTTTTGAATGCAGAAATGTTCTCCATTAAAAACTAAGACGAAAAAATCAAACCACACTGAAATCCGATGAGTTTGAGCAAAGTTACGATCAAAAAACCACTAAGGAGTTCGCGATTTTTGAGCCAAAAATTTACCTATTGTTTTTAACGTGAAGGGCCCATTGTACCCGCTGCCCACCAAGCTTCCGAAAGCTCTTGCGCTCCCGTAATTCGGGCCTCCGTGCACTATCCATCGAGCGTACCAATGCTCGCCCGTTCCCCGCTCTTCATCAAGGTTCGGCCGCTGCTCGGCACTCTTCCGCCACTCCTCGGCACCCTTTCTTGGTAGCGCTCCTCGGCCCTCTGCAGCTTCAGCACCCCGAGGTAGTGCATCGGGTCAAATCCGATCTCCGCAGTCGGCCGCCGTCGATCTCCCGCTCTCGCTTTAGCGGAGTAAAGCGGGCGGGAGCACGGCTCTATTCTTAAGCTGAGTTAGTATCATGTATG
>VNJV01018110.1:2409-17779 GCA_008042635.1 Drosophila nikananu | reverse complement strand
CGTTTCAAACACTATTGTCGGAAATATGCCATCGCGTACCCGAAACGCGGTTTTTACTTTTATACTTTATGAAAATTTATTGTAAACTACAAACTCGCAAAAATTCTCAACAATCATACCAGTTTAAAACAAATATTTACCGACTGATATGCGATGCGACAGATAAGAAAATAGGTGACCATAATAAAAGCTAGCGTGTTTCAATGCTGAGGGGTCTAGGCAACACGAAAACATTGCCGATAGGAGATTTTGTTGCTGATGTGCTGGTAGACAACATACAAGTTCAGCAGAAGTTCGTCGTGGTGCCGGATGACAAACTGGAGTACAATGGTCTCCTGGGCTACGATTTCATGTCAAAGTTTTGCGTTGTTTTCGATCGGAATGGTTTCCACTTTTTTCAGAAGGTTGCGCCGGTAGAACAGGAGGCGCACAATGAGCTAAGTATCTATAATGTTGTAGAAGACGATATTGAAATCAACACTTCCCCGCGGTTCAAGTCAATTATACGCTCCATGGTCATGGCTTATAAACCGAAATCGCCGCCTGCAAAAAGCCCAATTGAGCTGAAGATTGTTCCAAGGGAGAAGATTATACCATTTAAACACCAGCCCAGTCGATACTCTGTGATTGAATGCGAAGCGTTCAAGATCAAGTTGCGGAATGGCTGCGAAACGGAGTAGTACGCAAGTCGACGTCGAATTTTGCCAGCAGAGTCGTCATCGTCAAAAAGAAAGATGGATCCAATAGAGTCTGCGTTGACTTTCGTCAACTTAACGCCATGGTTCTAAAAGACTGCTTCCCAGTGACGCTTATGGATGATGTTCTTGAAAAACTACAGGCAGCGAAGCTTTTTGTCGTCATGGATTTGGAGAACAGTTTTTTTCACGTCCCGGTAGAAGAGGCGAGCCGAAAATACACAGCATTTATAACGAAGGAAGGACTGTTCGAGTTCAATAAAACGCCGGATTCACAAACTCGCCAGCCACGTTTATACGATTTATAAACGCCGTTTTCCAAGATCTTGTTAGCCGAGATGAAATGCAGATTTATATGGATGACATTATCATATACGGCATGTCGGTAGATGAATGCTTGGAAAAGCTTAAATTAATCCTGGAGGTAGCTGCTCGTTTTTCGTTGATTATAAAATTGAAAAAATGCCGTTTTCTGGAAAGCAAGATTGATTTCATCGGACATACTGTTGAAGATGGAAGGATTTGGCCTGGGTCCGAAAAGACTCGTGCGGTGAAACATTTTGCTATCCCGACGAATATTAAAGCAATGCAGTCGTTTTTAGGACTGACTGGCTTTTTTCGCAAGTTTATAAAAGGATACGCACACATAGCTCGACAATTAACAAACCTATTGAAAAAGGATTCTGAATTCAAGATAGGCGCCGGTTTGGAGAAAATCTTCATCCAATATTTTTCTGGAGCAAGAAGACTTCGGAAAGCGATTCAAAACGACACAGTTACATTTTGGAAGTTAAAGCAGCATACTTTGCGATCGAGAAGTTTAGACACTACTTGCTGGGTGTAAACTTTGTCCTGGTAACAGTCTGTGCAGAGTTTACCCAAACTGTAAAGAAGAAGGCTGTTCCTCGCGAGGTTGCGCAATGGATTTTGGCACTGCAGGATTATTCGTTTGCAGTGGAGCATCGCAGCGCTGATCGAATGAAGCATGTTGACTGCTTAAGCCTATTTCCAAATATTCTTTTGGTGGGAACAGAAGTAACAGCTCGTATAAAGAAAGCACAACGGATGGACGAGTTTATTAATGCAATCCTGGAGAAGGGACCATACCAAGCATATAATTTGAAAGGAGATGTTTTGTACAAACATGTGGACGGTCGTGATCTTCTCGTTGTACCCAAGTCTATGGAGCATGAGATTATAACTGAAGCCCATGCAGATGGACACTTTGCGATAACGAAAACGACGCATAGCCTGCAACAGCATTTTTTTATCCCGCACATGGAACGAAAGGTGTCACAGGTTATCGCCACATGCATAAAGTGCATAATGACCAATAAGAAGATTGGAAAGCAGGAGGGTTACCTGAATTGTATCGACAAAGGAAGCCAACCGTTACAGACGCTGCATCTGGATCACCTAGGCCCAATGGATTCTACGGCAAAACTTTATAAATACATTTTTGCTATGGTCGATGGATTTTCGAAGTTCGTGTGGTTGTTCGCCACAAAATCTACAGGGGCCGATGAAGTTGTCAAAAAGCTGGAGGAATGGTCAAAAATGTTTGGGTTTCCTGCTCGGATCGTGACAGATAGAGGAGCAGCTTTCACCTCACACGCTTTTGAGGAGTTCGTAAAGCAGAATGCGATTCAGCACGTATGGACGACAACTCGAGTGGCCAGAGGAAACGGTCAGATAGAGCGAGTTAACAGAGTTATCCTTTCCATCATCAGTAAACTTTCGGCAGACGATACAACTAAATGGTATAGGTTCGTGGCCGAAGTCCAAAAAGTAATCAACTCGCATGTTCATTCGACTACACAAAATGCACCATTCGAGCTGATGTTTGGTATCAAGATGCTGACCAAAACCACAGACAAGCTAATTACGGTCCTGGAACAAGAATTAAGGGAAGACTTTGAGAAAGAAAGACAAGAAATGCGTCGCGAAGTTAGAATGCAAATACAAAAAGCCCAAGATGTCTACAAACAGAATTTTGACAAGAAAAGAAAGAAGGAGGTCACTTATAAGGAAGGAGATCTGGTTGCCGTTAAGCGGACGCAGTTCGTCGCCGGTAGGAAACTGGCTAATACTTTTCTTGGCCCATACGAAGTGGTCAAAGTGAAACGATGTGGCCGTTATGACGTCAAGAAGGCTGCCGAGTTTGAAGGTCCAAATCATACCTAAACAAGCGTAGATAACATCAAGCTATGGAGATACGTAGCAGCAAATGAAGACTTGTTGTCGTCTGGGACAGACGACGAGGAGCAGGATGACCGAATGTAAGCAGGCGATATATCGAGCATATGGCAGCATTGGTTGGAGAGAAAGGAGTTGGCAGAGCTTAAGGTTGGAGAGAGAAGAGTTGGCAACACTAGAAGCAGAGTCGATCGAGAGTCAGCGGAGAATAAGAACGTGTCAAGAAGTTGTAAAAGAGCCGAAGAGAATAGACAGAGTTATAGAAGCCGTAGTCGAGAATTGTAGACAGCCGTAGTCAGGAGCTGGAGAAAGCTGTAGTAGAAGCCGTTATAGAAAGCCGTAATCTGAAGCCGTAAACTAAACCCGTAGACGAAGCCGTTATCCAGTTATCCAATCGTGCCGTTGCCAAGCTGCTTTTGAGTCCGTCTCTTACTTAACCAATTGCCGAACTAAGAACTTAAACTATTCACTGTTATTATTACTGAAATATCCATATTGTTATCAATAAACAATTAACAATCTCTACATTTATATTGTGATATTTTTTTTTGCCCAAATATCGGTATTGCGATAATTTTTTTTATATTTTCCCTTCGGAATGGAAAGGCCACAAGTCTACAATGCCGGGCCTTTACCGCTTGGCCATGAGGTAAGGAATGGTCGGTGAAGGCGGAACACAGGGGATGGAAACTGTACTGGCCAGAAGTCTCTTTTGGCCACTTTATGTGCGTTTTTAGAGGGTTTTCACTGCTTTGTTCGAAGGGTGAAAGCACATATTTCACAGTCGGAAAAGGCTCATATCTGACTCTAAAAAGAGCCCTCATAATGATCCTGGATTTTCAAAGGAAAAAACGCTCTTTTCTGACTCTTTTCTCCACACTTTATTGTAAGTGTAAATCCTCATAAAAAAGTATTAGAAAACCCTCCGAAAACGCTCATATTGAATGCTGGGTATATTCATATTATTTATCTCAGCGAAAAATTCGACAAGTGAATAGTGAATTTAAGTGGTGGATAAAAAGTCAAAATTAATATCAGCCAACCGAGGTTCACCAAGTTCTGGAGTTCGCTGTTCACCGAACTATCCGCCGCTGCGGCGATATTTTTCTGTCAATTTTCTTTTTTGTTCAATTCGAATACATTCCACTTCTTGACGCTTCACTGTGCCAACATATTCCCTTACATATATGTACATGCATTTATATTATCTGCCTCAGATTCCAGGAACGAATATAATATAAATAACAAGAAAGGAAGCTAACTTCGACATGCCGAAGTTTAAATACTCTTGCAGTAAGTAAGAAAAAGAAGAAAAATCTTCTGACTTTTTCGTTTTCTCGGGTACTGACATAAGATAAATGCTGCGAAAGAAAAAAGTTGCAAACGAGAAATGTTGCGATCGAAAAATGTTGCGAACGAACTAAATGAATTTATATTTATATTCCTATGGCTGCTTTATGATATAGTGGTCAGATTTGAATAAAATTAAAACCGAAATTCTGGAATAATACAAAGTGTCTATATCTCTAATTTTATGAAAATATGTCGAAAATTGGCTTGATCGGTCCTATGACAGCTATATGATATAGTTGTCCGATTTTGATCAAATTAAAACAAGAAGTCTACAAAATGGCCATATCTAAAATTTTATTCAAATATTGTAAAAATTGGCTAAGTTATACTTTTTTTCATTAAAATTTACCGATCTTTCCTATATAGCTATATGATATAGTCGTCCGATCCGGCTCGTTCCGACTTATAGAGCAGTGAGAACATATAGCAGAGTATCTGCAAAGTTTCATCCAGATAGCTTCAAAACTGAGGGATTAGTTTGCGTAGAAACGGACGGACGGACGGACAGACAGACGGACATGGCTAGATCGACTCGGCTGTTGATGCTGATCAAGAATATATATACTTTATAGGGTCGGAAATGTCCCCTTCAAAGTTCTGACTAAAATTTCAATACCCTGCAAGAGTATAAAAATTAAACGCAATACAAACCACAAACATTAAAAGCGAAACATTATTATAAATCCACACGGGCGGGACCGCGATTGTTTATTTTTTTCAAAGTTTCGATTTAACCGCTGCAGTAGCCGCGGGCTTGTTGTTGCAGGGTTTTTCTCTCCCTCTTTCGCCTCTTACGCGTGCACTGCTTTGCCGACCATAACAGTGAACTCTCGGCCGAACCAAAGCCAGTGTTTTTATTTTCAAATTTATAGCTAATAATTTCAATTTATAAATTAATTAATTAAAATAATTTGATTAATTAATTTATTTTTTATATAAACAAACTCCAAGTTCGAGCAATATATCTGTACCCATTTGGAAAACCGTTAGGAATCTTGAATTTCTTTCTGAAGCAAAGTTGTAGCTCTTGTCACGGCTAACAAAATCGAAAGGTATTAAGGGGGTAAGGGTGCATCAGACCAAGGCAAGATCAGCAGAGTATTTGTTGATGGATATTCCTTGGCTCTACTGGTGCACCAAGTCGACTCGTAGGTGAATATCAATATGATAGACACCACCTTCTCCTTGGGAGAAGGTCCTCCGCGTGGTACCTCCTGGAAACGTACTACGGTACGGCTAATTCGAGCGGCAATTCCCTGTGAATCCTCCATCCAATAACTCCTGTGACTCCACTTCCTTTCCGAGACCTGGGTAAGTCTTAAAACGGCCTCCCCTCAAGCCAGGCGTGTTAAGCGACCCGTGCCCGCTGGCTTACAGGTTCGCAGCTGAGGGGTTAATCCAGCTGTGTCCGAACGGAGCCTTCTCAGGGCCGGGCAACCCTGGGTCGTACGCCTTACCGCGGCTTTGGGGCGAAGCCGCGGTCGACCTTCTTCAATGCCCCAAACCCCCTCTGGCCCGCTGCGCTTGCCAGGTCGAGCAAAGCGGGCGATTATGATGATGACTATGAATTCCCAAAGCCATGCTTCGGACCTCGTGGGGGAGGCTAAACCCCGCACAATGTCAGAGATGGACGAGGAGGAGTTGCTAATGCCTAGGCAGGGCTTAGCATCTCAAGACACGTCGGATATTGACGAAGACGAGTTGTTGAGGCCAAGCCCGGTCGCCAACACTCCGTTAATATCCGAAGGGGGCGCTAGCACTAGCACTCCCCAAGCCAAACCACATACAGGTGTGGCTCAGTTGAGCACCACCGAAGCCAACCCACACCTCACACACCAAAAGAGGCGTGCTAGGGTTCACAGGGCCCGCTTTATTCTAAGCAAGATTGCAAAGAATGAGGCTGAGGGCAAGGTGGACCCGAGAGACGCCGCAGATAAAACGAAATTCCTCGCAGAGATGGCGGAATTCGAAGCTTACCAGAAGGCTAACCCCGAGGCGTTCCAACGAAGGCAAAGCGTGAACGATCACAGGATGTGAGCATGTATAGTAATAAAGAATCATTTTAACGCTTTTCTCTGTTCTAATCTCAGTACATCGGATCTAGCAGTTGCCAGATTCGTGCCAACGGATGGGACAGGAGTGCTAACCTCCTCGGCATATATGGCCCATGATGAACCGGCTCCGCCAGAACTGGTGGTCAAGCTGATGCAACGGGCCAAAGACACGAAGACAACCCTGGTGATCGGGTGCGACGCGAACGCGAGACACACGCTCTGGGGAAGTTCCGAAACCAATGATAGAGGTGAGTCACTATTTGATCATATTATATGCCGTAACGTTACAATATGTAACAAAGGAAATACACCAACCTTTATATTCCCGAGTACGGAGGTCTTTCAGGGGTGGGAGGATGTGCTAGATCCCACCTTACTCGTAGAACATAGCCAGTATACAGTAGAGAACTGGAATGTGTCGCTGCAACATTCCTTTTCCGATCACAGGTACATATTTTTTGAGCTATCGGTGCCGACCAGCAAAGCGACACCGAGACGCAATCCAAGGAAGACAAACTGGGGCAAATTCAGGGATATTGTCCACGCAAAGGTTAGTAACAGGAAGATTAACGTACAATCTTCGTCAAAGGCCCTCGATAAAGAACTAGAGGACCTTACGAACATATTAAACAACACCTACAATGAGACATGCAAGGTGTCATTTTCAAAGAAACAGTATCCACCATGGTGGAACAAGGAACTGAGTGAGCTCAGAAAGAGAACACGAAAGTCCTTCAATACATGTTATGTGTCCAAAGAATGGGCACCTTACAAAGAAGTACAAAAACAATACAAAAAAGCAGTATACGAGGCCAAGAAAGAATCTTGGAAAAGTTACTGTGAAGCTTTGGAAGATATAAAGGACACGGCAAGGCTAAGTAAAATCCTTGCTAAAGGGCACACAAGCCCATCCTTAATCAACAAACCTGACGGTACGTCAACATCGTCAGTCGAGGAATCCCTAGAGATTCTTGTAGACACGCACTTCCCAGGGAACGTACGAGTTAACTCGGACTCCGGGAGACCTAGAACCGAACAGAATTTTACGACAACTGGAGACACTATCACCAATGAAAAGATAGAATGGGCGATAAACTCCTTCGACAAATATAAAAGCCCGGGCCCCGACGGTATTATTCCGGCGATGCTACAGGCAGCAATAGAAAGCATCAGCAGGTGGCTTAAAGCCATCTATGAAGCAAGCATTAACCTGAGCCACATACCGCTCCTATGGAGGAAAGCTAAAGTGGTATTTATACCAAAGCCTGGCAGGAGGGGCCACATCCTAGCAAAAGATCTGGGAGTTATACTGGACCCAAAGCTCTCATGGAAACGAAACATCGAAGAGAGAGTCAAGAAGGCAAGTATTGCCTTCTACTCCTGTAGAAAGATGTTTGGGAGAAACTGGGGACTACACCCAAAGACCATAATATGGCTCTACACAGCAGTAGTTAGACCTATATTAACATACGGGGCTCTAGTATGGTGGCCGGCACTCTCTAGAGCCTATAACATCACCAAACTGACGAGGATACAACAGCGCAGGAGCTACAGGGGCTATGCGCTCGTGCCCCTCGGCCGCCCTGAACGTAATCCTGGACATCATGCCGATTGACCTTTTTATCAAAGATGTGGCGGCGCAGAGTGCGGTACGACTAAAAGCAAGCAATTGCTGGAGGGATCGCCGCATAGGACACCGCACTATCCTTGAGGGGGTCACGGCGTTAATAGACGAAAACATGGACTACATGACAACCGAGATTAAATTCGGCAACAGCTCTACGACCTCCTACCCGACAAGGGAGGAATGGACTAGAGGCAGAGTAACCGAACAAAATGAGGTATCGCTCTACACCGATGGCTCCAAGATGAGCTGTGGTGTGGGGGCTGGGATCTTCGCTGAGAGCTGGGGGATTCAATCGACTTTCAGCCTCCTCGCTGAATTGGAGGTAGCCAGACTATCCAATCAGCGAGGCCTTAGTAATACCAAAGTGAGGATCTACTCGGATAGCCAAGCGGCTATCAAAGCTCTAGCAGCAGTCAAGACAAACTCACAGTTAATGTCGGAGTGTAAAGGAGCTTTAAACGAGCTTGCTGAACACAACGACGTTAGAATAACCTGGGTGCCGGGACACAACGACATACCTGGAAATGAAAAGGCAGATGAGCTAGCCCGCAAGGGCTCAGCCGAGCGTAGAAACATTAAAAATACACTAACATCGCTGAACGCGGTACAGTCTAAGATCCATAACTTTTTCAAAGGTCAGGCCACCAAAGAATGGTCAGGGACGAGTCAAAACAGAAGATCGAGGCTATGTTGGCCGAACTTCGACAGCAAACGCACTGAAGAACTGATATCACATAGTAAAAAGGATATCAGTAGGATCACAGCTGTCTCCACCGGTCATTGGGCGATAGGATCGCATGCAATGAAGATGGGGCTGCCTTATAATACAAGCTGCAGAAGCTGCAAAGAACAAGCAGAACAGGAGACTCCAGAGCACCTGGTCTGTCCTTGTCCAGCTTTGAACAGCGTAAGATTGCAGCTTTCCTTGCTTTTCTCAACGATTCGGGTTGGTACTGAGCTTGACCAGCTAAAATCAGGAAACAGAGGGTGTGGAACAAAACGGAGCACAGCTCTAATTGGAGGTTTCGAGGAGAGCCTCACCACTTTAACCTACCTACCATTAAAACTACCTTTCATATAAAAAACACAGTGCAACACAAAAAAAAACCTATGTACACTATGTTCCCGTGATAGTACACAAAAAAATAAGATATACGGGTCTTTGCGTTTTTCACCTACACGTGCCACTTTTTTATCGTATCGACAAGTTTTTCGCCAAAATTCGATGTTTTCGAAAAAAGAATCATTTTATCTAGCTCATATTTGGAAAACCGTTGGGAATTTTGAATTTCTTTCTGAAATTTACAATTACAATTACAAGAAAAATGTTGATATCCACCAAGTTAGCAGGGCAACTTTGGAAAATCAAAAAAATTTTTTATGCCATAATTTGCCATTAATTATTCGTGAAAAAATAAAATTGCCGCTCAATTTTTAAAATTTTTTTTTTTTTTTTTAAACACAAAGTTTCTTTCAGGAATAACACAGTGTTTTTTTGTCAACAACTTTTCGAGTAGGAACTTTTCAAAGCGTAAAAGAACCGAAAAACGGTTTTTTAACAATAAATCAAGATTCTGAGGGTGTTAGAAAAATTTCAAACATGTTTTTGTGCTATACTCGACCAGATACACAATATCTATTAGCTCACTTCTGATGGAAAAAAATCGGTCTTACACGGGCTAATGGGTTTGGTGTATGAGGTATTGTTCCTTAATATGTTCTTTATGATATTCAAAAAAATTCGGCAGCCCCGAGCTGCCACCCCGAATTTCCAAAGCAAAAGATACTTTCAACTCAGCGTAAAAAACGCGCGCCTTCGAGGAAATTCTACTACAAGCGCAGTACGAAATTGTATGGCGGGCATTAATTTTTTCCGGTATTGGCGGCTTGAGATTCAGTTCCTGACTTTGTAAGGACACTTAATGATTTAAAATGAATGTCTAATGATTAATGATTCTTTAAAAATATTAAATGATTTAAAATTGAATGATTATTTTGAACAAAAAGTGCATAAATTATTAAAAATTGGTCAAAAAGAAAATTTGAATTATAAAAAAATTATTTTTTTTTGTTTTTATCAAAATATATATTTTTTGTATTCAAAATATTGAATATGCACCATATTAGCATTTTCATAGAAAACAAACGAAAAGTATATTTTAAAATTGGATTAAAATTGAGAAAACTGCCTCAAAAAACATAAATTTTCGAGTATAAAATCTATTATTTATCTCACCATATGACCGTATGACCACATAATCGAAAGGTACTGAAATTACCTTTCATTTAAAAAATTATGAAAATATCTCAACTAGTTTAAGAGTTATGATTTTTGTAAAGCAAAGGTATCTAAACTGCAACTGTGCGCTGTCGATCTGCACTTCACTTTATTGATGTCCAAATCCATTTTTGTTTTGTTAAATACGTAGGTCGTGAAAAATGTTTTTCACTTAATCCCACTTTTGAGATTGTGTCAGGATGTTCCTTAAATTATATTCTTTTATTTATTAAATATATGTATTCTTCTGGTTATTACATTATTTGTTGGAGCAGTAATTTTTAAGTTTATTGTGAAATAATATGGAATCGAAATGTAAACAAATGAATTGTAAACAAACATGTAAAAAGCTTATTAGGTTATTCAAAAACCACTCGGCTATGCGCTAGCTTGAGCGCAACTGATAAGCTTTCTGTTTCGTATCGATGGAATGTTCGGATGCTGCTTGGAAAAAAGAGTTGAAAAACTAATGTCGAAGCTGCAGGCTGCGCCCGCGCAATAAACACTTGGAAACGAACCTCGTCTTATTCTTTGCCATTCGCAGTGGAAATTCCCCAGCTAGGCTGCTAGTCGCCAGTCCCATTATTAATTAATTTTCTCCGGAAAAACTCTCCCGATTTCTCATGGCGCCCGAACAGGGACCACGGCTGGGAGTTTCCTAATTTTCGCGTGTGAAAAAACCACAAAATAGTGATTTTTCGTCGTCTCGGCACTTGTTCAATTTTTTATTGTTGGGAGTTTCCTAATTTTCGCGTGTGAAAAAAACGACAAAATAGTGATTTTTCGTCGTCTCGGCACTTGTTCAATTTTTTATTGTTGGCGAAAAAACCTAGCAGGTGGAATTCGGCAATTATTTTCGATTCGGCGCACAGTTGCGCCTTAGATACTTTTGCTTTACAAAAATCATAACTCTTGAACCAGTTGAGATATTTTCATAATTTTTTAAATGAAAGGTAATTTCAGTACCTTTCGATTAGGTGGTCATACTATATGGAGTGATAAGTTTTTTTTTTTTTTTTTTTTATTTCCTTCTATTCCTCTCGGGAACTTAGGGCTTCTACGAGAAGCTAGTGGACGTAGTCGGGCTCGTACTGGAGCTGCTGCTGGTGGCTCGCTGCGTGGAAGTTGTAGCCGAGCTGCTGGTGGTGCTCGGTTGCCCGGTAGTGCTGCTGCCTTCCCCGGAGCTACTGCTGCTGCTGCTGCTGCTGCTGCTGGGCTGAGTGGTGGCGTAGGGCGGAGCGCTTCCACTGCTGCTGCTGCTCCGTGGTGACATCACTCGTCTTATCATCTTCTCGTATTAGTTTCAATAATCGTAGAAGTTTTTCGACCGATCTGGTGATTGGCCAGATGCGGCTTATCCCAGTGGTGGGGCTGCCACCTGTCGCCATCGGGGAGTGGCGTCTACGGTGTTGTTGTTCGTAGAAAAGCGAACAGTCTGGTAATAAACGCGCCCTGCTGGGTGTTGTTGCTGTTCGCAGAAAAGCACAGGGTGCGCTCGGTGCTATGGGGCCCCCGTTTTTCTCCCATATAGTGAGGAGGGGGGATGAGGCGGTGGGGCAAGTGGAAGTTGCCGAAAATTGTTGTAGTGGGCATTTTAATGAGGAAGAATACTTTCTAAAAGTTAGAAAAGCATTAGAGAGGAAGTTTGTATGGCCATGCTCTCGTCATGGGTGGGGTTTGAACCCACGACCCCGTGGTTAGCAGGTAGTTGCACTATCCACTACACCACGAGTGATAAGTAGTAGATTTTATACTCGAAATGTTTTTTGAGGCAGTTTTCTCAATTTTTATCCAATTTCGAACAATACTTTTCGTTTGTTTTCTTTGAATATGCCAATATGGAGCATATTTAATGTTTTAAAAACAAAATAAATATATATTTTAAAGAAAAAAACATTTTTTTGTTTATAATTTAAATTTTTTCTCTTTAGACCAATTTTCAATCATTTTGTTCAAAATAATCATTTAATTTTACATCATTTAATATTATTGAAGAATATTTAAACATTATACATTCATTTGAAACAATTTAGTGTCCTTTCAAAGTCAGGAATCGAAAAACAATCCGCCAATACAGGATTTCGTACTGCGCTCGTAGCAGAATTTGCTCGAAGTAATTTGCGCTGAGTTCAAAGTATCGTTTGCTTTGAAAATTCGGGGTAGCAGTTTGGGGCTGCCGATCTTTTTTGAATATGTTAAAGAACAAATTCAAGTACAACACCTCATACGTCAAACCAATAATAAAGTGTAGTAACATTTTGGACATTCCATCAAAGTTGAAAAATTTGTAAAAAATTAGTACTTTGTTAAAACAGGTATGCCTGCACGTGCAACAAATATTATAATTTCATTGTACCTTGGTTTTACCGAGATTTTATGTCCCTTTCGATAGAGACCATAACCATGCAGGTCGGTTACATATTTTACCTAAAAACCGACCCTAAAGTTTGAATATTTCGAAAGAACGACATGCTTTTTTTTGCAAAAAAGGTTTAACTTTGAACAGGTGTTACTTCTAAGATACTGAACCGATTTGAATAATTTTTTGGATTAAACCCTTTTGAACTATAACGCACAAATGGCGCGCTATATATATATTGTATATGGCAAACCATACATGTATGTATGTATAGACCGCACATCGGTTATTTTCAGCAGTATACTGTAGTATGTATACATACTGTGGCAGTGGCTCTGAAACTTTACATACTAGAAAGTTTCTGCAAAACTCGGCAGTGAACTTAAGCCCTGCTCACATTTGTATGTACATATATGCATTTGCGTGGACATTAGTCGACTTATATGGAGGCCTTCGGACTTAGAAAGTTTTATTAAATTTTCTGAATTGTTTGGCGGTGTTTATGGGCATCTTTAACCCGTACGGGGATCCACTTAAATAATTCAAACAGTTTATGTGTCAAATAAAATTCAAATTTTGTGCATTTTTCGGCTTTGGTTTTACCCATCAACGGCACATACACATACAAACCACATATTTTGTTATTTCAATGGTTCTTCTGCACATTTAACCCTTATATAACCTAATAAAATGTATTGATTGAATTTGAATTTGGAAATCATCAAATTATTTATATTTGGGCATTTATTCAAAATTGGTTAAGTGCGCATTTAATTACATGAGCATTTACGAGTAAGATTAAACTCTTGGGTCGGACATTTATTAGTATTTGGATTGTTTTTATTTATTCCAATTAACTTCAAAATTGAAAAAGAAAAGAAAGTATCGGCAATGCTTAATTCTAAATTAATAGTGGCTATGCAAAAACACATAAGGGTTATGAGCGAGATTGGACGTATGAAAACTGCATTTGAGGAAAAAACAATTTCGTTCGATAGTTTTAAACTGGAATACCGAATACCACTTCCCGAAACAAATTAATGGATATTCAGTCAGACATCGATGTGCTAAACCCGGAAATGATTTAAGAGCGCCTGTTGGGGATAATTGCAAATTCACAAAAAAAATTAAATTCTTCTTCTTCTTCAATGCTCTATATGCTCTCACTACTATATATGTCGGAACGGGCCGGATCGGAGTACTATATCATATAGCTGCCATAGGAACGATCGGTAAATTTTCATGAAAAAAATTATAACTTCTTCAATTTTTACAATATTTGATTTTGAGATATGGCCATTTTGTATTATTCTAGAATTTCGGTTTTAATTTGATCAACATCAGACGACTATATCATATAGCTGTCATAGGACCGATCGGAAAATTTTGAGGAAAAAAATCGGACTAAGCCAATTTTCCACATATTTTCATAAAATTTGGGACATGGCCATTTTGTATTGTTCCAGAATTTCGGTTTTAATTTTATTGAAATCGGACCACTATATAGTTGCCACAGGAATATATATAGGGGAAGATGGCAGTTGGCAGATGGCAGACACCACTTTTTAAATCACTTATATCTTTTTAACTGAAGCGTATTATGCGGACATGTGCATATCAATGGAAAGCTAAAGACCTTAGCTAACTAGTTTTGGAATAATTACAGTGATATCTATCACTGAAAGAAAAAGTTGTAAGTTTTTGTAAAATTTTTAATTTTAAGGGGGGTTGTGGACACCTTTTTAGAATGTGCTAAAATTAGGAAAGTATCAAGTTAAACGCAACCGAATGAAGGAAAAATGGAAGATTATTTATTTGAAAAGCAAAAAAAGGATACTATGCATTACATCATTCGTAATCAGAATCACCATTCGCGCATGTGAAATAGCTGGTAGGCATGTCAGCACACTTAAAGTGCTCTGGCCGATTACATTCAAGATCACATTCATTGCAGTGAACAGTGTTGGAGGCGGTCAATTTTTTTGGCAACATCTTTATGCAAATGATTCAAAAGTCCTTATGTTCCTCGTCCGACGACTTCTGCTTCTTGGAAGGCTTAGATTGTTTGGCACGTTTTGCCGGTGTTTTGGCTGGCGTTGATGTCCGATCGCGCTTAGATGGTTTTTCGGCTGCCGTTGCCGTTGTTTTTTTTTTTTTTTGCCAAGTCCTTCGTCGTCTTAGCCGTTTTTTTCGATGCACGTTCGTCAGCCTTCTGCTTCAAAACTGTTAAAACTTCGACTTTTTTCGAATTTTTCTTGAGCGACATGACTAAAAACATCGAAGGAAATTATAAAAACATTATTCAAATATATTTACTGTCCATATAATTCAAGGTTATTAATGTTATTACTATTAAAATCATTTATGTTGACATTAACGGCGATATTTTACGTTTTGTCAAAAAAAAATTGGGTGTCCACAACCCCCGACAGTGGGGTCCACAACTGTCCACAACTGCCTCAAGCAGTCGTTTTGAAATCATATGAAAAAAATTTTATTGTGAAACTTTTGTCCAAACCCGGTGTGGAATCTTAAACATAACTAAATTTCACGTCAAAAAATCTATTTCACTTTCCTTCTTAATTAACACACTTCACACGGTGACACTTTTAAAAACTTGCAATTAAACTTTTGTGATTTTTTTCACCGTGAAAAAATGCATTTTTCCGGGACACAAAGCAGACGCGTCCGTTCCGTTTGGTATTTGGCACAAAACAATCGAGCTTCAATAGCGCACACATGACATTTGTAAGATCCTTCCTATCTGTCCTGTGTCAAAAGTTACACAGGGGTGTCCACAACCCCCAC
>VNJV01018096.1:0-13652 GCA_008042635.1 Drosophila nikananu | reverse complement strand
TTCTTAACCAAAAATAATAAGCACTGCTGCTTCTGCGGCTCCCGCTGCTGAGGTTGCTGCTTCAGGTGCGGCGACTGATGCTGACGTTGCTGCTGCCGACGCTGACGCTGCTTCTGCTGGAGCTGCCGGTGGGCCTGCTGCTTCCGTTGGAGCGGCCGGTAGGGCTGCTGCTACTGGAGCGGCCGGTAGGGCTGCTGCTTCTGCTGGGGCGGCCGGTAGGGCGGCTGCTGCTTCTGCTGGAGCGGCCGGTATGGCACTTCTGCTTCTGCTGGAGCGGCCGGTATGGCGGCTGAACCACTTGCGGTGGCAACTGTGATGGACGCCGCTGGTGGTGCTGCCGGTGAGGCGGCTGCCGGGGTGCAACAGTGGCTACTGGAGCGGCTTCGCCCGATGAGATGATGCAGCTCACCGTGGTCGATGGCTTTCCAAGGCTCACGTGGAGGAGCTCACTCGACGGTGTGTCCAATCGGAGTCAATTTCGGCGAAACAAGAGAGAGACGGCCGCATGCTGCGGTCGGTCTTATATACCTTCTGGAAGAGTGGTTTTTCTCTTCCGGTTCTTTTTGGACTTCTCTGCGATATTTTGACAGCGATCTGATGTTTATTTTTCTAGCTATTTTCGGCTACTAATTAATCGTACCTAAGCTTTTTTCTAACACGCGTGGGCAGTTCCCTAAAGGGCATTAGATTTTATATGCGTGCTTTTAGGCTGCTACAGCGACAAGCACAATTATTACATCGTCAACGCATTCTTTAATAATATAAGTTCCATACTGGGGAGTGACACGTGAAAATTTCATCAGTTTGCATTTGGAGATGTTGAGATGTCATAAGTTAGCTCGACACCATGCTTGAAAGTTGTTAAGATCCGATTGTAAGTCTGACTGGTATGAGCTGTCCTTATACTGCAAGCATAGTTTAACATCGTCAGCGTACATAAGTACCCTAGAGTTGGTTAGAACTAGCGGAAGGTCGTTGATAAACAATGTGAATTGCAGTGGGCCAAGATGGCTGCCTTGTGGGACGCCAGATGTAACACTGAGGGGTTGGATAGAGCATTTTTAAACAGTACCTTTTGAGTCCTGTCACTGAAATAACTCTGAAGCCAATTAAATCGAGCTTTCTTACAAGAAGAAAGTGATTAACCGAGTCAAAATCGGTTAGTTAAATTCCAGAAGATTTGTAGTAGTTGATCTTCGACTCATAAATCCATGGAGAAATTACGGATCTGCATAAATGCTGCAAGTGAGGAGTGATTACATTCTGGAAGAGTTTAGGAATTACCGACCACTTAGAGATTCCTCTATAGTTACCAGCGTCCGATTGGCTACCTTTTTGTGGAGAGGAATAATAAATGATTCCTTCCAAATAAGTGATGTTTCTAAAGATAAGGTAAATTGAGAAGGGGGTTGCACAGAGCCTCGGCGCAGCACCTGAGTACACAGCTCGATATACCATCGGGACCCGGTGCATAAACTGGCTTAACACGCTGAAGATCCAGACTAAAAGAGCTTTTGTCTAAGATAGGACTGAAAATTAGGTTCGAACTGGGCGTAGGGAAAGAGTACATCAGGTTCATCAGGTTTGAATTGGTTGCGGAAGAATATGTCGATTTAAAAAACTCAGCAACAAAATCGGCGATTGCCTGATCCGAGCTTGCTGAAGAATTTTGAAATGAAAGCGATGAAGGATATAGGAGATTTCGACCGAGCGCTGATATAGTGAGAAAGGACAGTTTGAGAACCAGTAAGTTTATATTTATTATAAAGCCTAGACTTCACATTTTTTAGGCGTGTCAGCTCCTTATTGAACCAAGGTGGTTTACTGGAGACAGACAGGTAGGTAAACGGGAACACAGGATAAAAAGAACGAATTCATGGCACTGTAAAAAATGTCCACGGCGGCTGCCATGTCAGTACACTTGCACAGATTTGACCAATCAAATTATATATTATTTTATATTATATTATTTAGCGTATGAAAGTTAGCTTTACGAAAACAGCGAACCTTATTATCTAAACGATCAGATTCATTCTTTACAACCGTACCCGTATCGATAGTCACTTCGAAAGTTGGATGGTAAGGATCTTCAGGTAGCGTCAAAGGAGCAACTCAAACTAAGTCTACACCTAGAGGATCAAAGACGAAACAAAGATCCAATAAGCGCTTTAAAGAATTATGGACATGGTTAACTTGAGACAAAGATATGTCAAGCAGGCCATCAATAAGGTCATGCCACAGTCTAAAGGACATTTGACACTCCATCAGATGACCAACAAGCTTGAGATATATTGAAGTCCCCTAGAGTTGGTCTCGATCTGAAAGCCTGTTGGAAACGGCCTGAATTGCCGAAAGGTGTTTCCAATAAATAGGCTCCTCAGCCGATGGTGGAACATAAGAACATGGTTATATAAATAAAATACCTGGAAAGGAAAGTTTTACACAAATAAATTCGATATCGGTGGCATCGTCAAGGGCAACAAGTTCGAAGATAAAGGAGGAGTCAACGGCAATTAAAACGCCACCTCCACGCTGAACAAGTCGGTCTACCCTGAAAATTCTGTTCAAAAAAATCACAGAGCTAAGGATCTCTGGCTTTAACCAGGTCTCGGCAAACACAATTATCTGGGATGCAAAGGAAAAGCTGTCAGAATACAATTTCGAGAGCTTGCTGCGTAAGCCTCTAGTATTCTGATAGGAAAGTTGGAAGGAAGTGGTTAGTTTTTTTGGGACTAAAGGTGTTGAGGTGGTCTTTGCGGTGGTCCTAGCGGTTTGTGGCGGTATAGGGAGGCGTACTCCAACTGGCCGCTTTTTCTTCGTTTTAGCCTCGAATTCCTTAACTACAACGTGCTCGGGCCAGAAGTTACCAGAGCAAAGTGTGTCGAAGAATTCAGGATAGACGCTAATCTTGAAAGACGAGATGTCTCTGGCATACGAAAAATTAAACTTTTCCACTTTTACATTTTCGGCTTGGGTTTTGCCTTTAATATAGGCAAGAACATCTTCCGATGCGAGGTCAGGGGCAAGTCGCGAAACAAATATTGTTTTCGACGGTGGAACAGCTGTAAGGGTCTTTGGTAGCACTGTGTTACCAAAAGCCGGTAGACCGGATGTTTTTCCGCCCTGGGCAGTCTGAGGAGTCCGATTTTGAGACACTGCAGCGGACACAACGGAATTTACTGGCGGACCAGTTGCCATTTGCACCCCTGTAGATTCTATTACCGAATCTAATACCGCTCCCGATCTCAAGACCATAGGGCTTGGTATCGGGGTCGGTGGCTGTGCCGAAGGGGTGATCCCGACGATTGGTTGCTGGGATTCGCACAGTTGCTGACGACCAGCAACCGATTTTTTGCGCTTTGGCGACTGAGCGTCTAACGCAGTGAACAGATCATTTGCTTTGCGAAAATTTACCTTGAGCTCACTAAATCCGTTTCTGGTCTGCCGCATGAAGGATTTCATTTCCTTCTCAACGTCTCGACCGGACGGGCAACAATAATGTAATCCATTTTTGCTGGAATTTACATCTGCAATACGGCCGTCAGTTCCACACACTTAGCGTGTACAACCGCATCGCAAAGCCAGCAAAAGAGACAGTTTTTAATTACACAGACAACGTTAAAAGACATTTTCACAAACCTTAGACCAGTCGGCGCTAGAAAGAACCGTCAGCGCGGGTGAGCGGGAGGGTGCTTAGCTGCAGTTAAACACTAACGGAACTTAAGCGGGGGGAAGCGGGGTAGGCACAAAAGAGAATGCAGAAAACCGTCTTAGAACAAAACTAATATTGGATTTAATACAAATTTAACACTAAACAAAAGCTCATGCACGCGGGAGCAAACGGGAGAAATAAAGTAAGAAGATTTAGTAAGTGATTTATTAAACACCGGTGAATTAAAAATCAAAACAACAAAAGATTCGGAGCGCAAAACAAAAACACGACCGTTCGCTATGAAGAGAATAGACGAATAAATAAATAAAATTTCAAAAATATTTGATTATGGGGACAGGAGTTGGCGTGTCCAAATTTTAAAACCTGACCTACCTTTAACAAAACTAACTATCTTGAAGGTGCAGGAAAGTATCGATTCAACTAAGATAATTATAGGTACTGTTTAGTTGTGTCCCCTTGTATATTTATCAAGAGGTCATTGTAAGAGGGGTTCCCCGGCAAGAGTAAATAAACACGGCCGAATAAATTTCAATAGTTATAATTATTCCGTGATATACTTTAAGCTAAGATTATGTACTGGCGTGTGTGTGAATATATGTAAAGAATAGATGGTTAGACCGACGGCGGGCGTTCAGCGCCGTGCTGAGGGCAGCTACCAAGCGGGAGAGTCACATGCGCACAGTTGTTTATGCATTATTATGCTGACTTGCATTTGATCGTTCACAGGCTAGGTGTGCGATCATATTACGTCCGGCCACTTATGCTCTGACTTCTTCATGTATCAACTGCAACAAAGTGTTACAGTGTGCGCTCAATATGTGCGCATACTACATATCCCTCCTTTTGAAAAATTACGTAATATAATTATTTTCTAATAATTATATATATTTTTTATTGGTAATTATTAGAAAAATAATTTTTTATTAAAATGTAGGTTTTATTTAGTTTTTTTTTATCTGTTTTTTATTAGGTACCAATATAAAAATAAGTCGGGTGTTCCTCCCCGATCGTGTAACTCTGGAAGGGACCGATTTCCACGGTTTTGCATTCGTTGAAAAGGTCTAGGGCTTCGGTATGATGTTAGCAAAGAAAAAGCCAACAGAAAAGCGGAAAACCCGTTTTTTACATAGCATGAAAAAACAAAGCATGTCATTCTTTTCTGCTCAGTTAATTTCATTTAATTTATGAGACAATCTTTATTTGGTTCATTAATAAATTTCAACAGCAGGCATTTGTTTTTAAGGTGGTAAGTTCAACTGTGTAAATTATGTGGATAGTGCATTTGAGGTGAAATTCTTCAGTTCCTCCTCCTTCTTCCTCCTCCTCATTCTTATTCCTTCTCATTTTCTTCTTCCCCCAACTTCTTCTTTCTCCTCCTTTTCTTCTCCTTCTTCTTCTTCCTCCTCCTTCTTCTTCCTTCTTCTTTCTTCCTTCCTCCTCCTTTTTCCTTCTTCTTTCTTCCTTCCTCCTCCTTCTTCTTCCTCCTTATTCTTCTTCCTACTTTTGTTCTTCCTCCTCCTTTTCTTCTTCATCCTTCATCGTGAATGTGCGGTCCAATATACAGGGAACACAACAGTTAAAAAAGTTGAAAGGTTGTACAGTTGCAAGCATTTTTTTACACTTGAAGCACTTAACTTCATACTGAAGGATTTTCGGCGAAATAACATCTTTGGCGGCATGGTAATATTGTGGCAGGCGCATGATGAATTGAATGCTTGCCTTTATGGTACCTTTATGGTATAACGTAAAAACAAGGAAAAGTCCCAGTTGGTGCGACATCTGGATTAATTACTTTTGCCGATCTGTAGACTCTCAACTTGATCTAATTGAAAATGTTTTCGCAAACATTAATGAGAATTATCAGAATTAGGAATGGTTAAGTCAACGAGCAACTTTTGCCGCAATGAATAATGATGTACACGAACTGATATTCAAAATTCAACAAAAAATTGCTGGAGATTTGGTGACACAAATCCGTTGATTTTATAAAAAATCCCGATGATTTAGTAAATTATCCTACGGAGTTTATGAACTTTCTGGAGTTACCAGAATTTCCAACACATAACTTGGAACACAAAATTGGTACAGTTATTATGAAATTGGGTTTTGTTAACGTCAGAGCAAAAAACAAAAAAATTTTGTAACGGATAATTTGCGGACACTTATAATGCTTCGATTCAGTATTTACCTTGAATTAACTTTCATTTACTTAGAAAGTTAAATAATAAAAATATACCTATATATTGTTTAAAATATGTAGGTAGGTGTAAGTGGTGAGGCTACTCTCGGCTGAGTAACCTCCAATTAGAGCTATGCTCCGTTTTGATCCACAGCCTCGTTTTGGTTGTAGTCCGCGCCTCCCTTCAGTACCAGCCCGTGTCATTCAGGTAAGCCAGGATGGCATTCACTGTCTGCCTTCCCACTTCCCCTAGTGACCCGAGTTGATATGCTCCGATGTGACGCGCTCTTATCCGGTTGAATGCCGTGCAGTGACACAATAAGTGCTCCGGGGTCTCCTGCTCGTTTGGTTCCTTGCAGCTTCTGCAGTGTGGGTTATAGGGTAGGTCCTTGCTGGCTAGTACTTTGAAGTGGTCGTGAATTTCGGCCTGAACCGTGTTCAGAGATACTTGAATATCTGTTGTTACTGCGATTTCTTCTGACCCTTTTCTGGCCAGTTCGTCCGCTTTTTCGTTGCCGGTGATGTCATTGTGCCCGGGTACCCAAGCTAGTTGCACCCTGTTGTGTTCCGTGAGTTTATTAAGTGCCTCCTTACATTTGACCACTAGTATAAATGTAGTCCTATCTGTTGCTAGGGATTTGATGGCCGCTTGGCTATCTGAGAATATCCTTACCATGGTATTTATGACGTCTCGGTGCAATGAAAGTTCATACCATACCATACCATACCATTCCGTGTAAAAATAAGAATAAACAATCTCTATATAAGCTTAATTAAGGTCGAAACTATCACTGGGACTCGGGTCGAGAATTCCTCACTACAACATTGGCTGCTTTTTCGAAGAGGACGGACCACTCAGAAACGATAAGAAAGAAGCTGACACTGCTGGCGGCCAAGTACAAGAAAGAGAAAAGCCCCACCCGCATACCAGAGATCAAAACAACAGAGACAAACACGAGGATGGGCGACGAAAAGGAGACAAAGATGGAAGGAAAGATGGAAACAGGAATAATCGATAGAGTGTGGAATTGGGGGATCAGATACCAAGGGACGACAAACCCGCTGGAATTTCTCGAGAAAATGGAACAAAGGGCCACCGGATACGGTTCATCAGGTTTGAATTGGTTGCGGAAGAATATGTCGTTTTAAAAAACTCAGCAAAAAGATCGGATTGCCGGATCGGAGCTTGCTGAAGAATTTTGAAATGAAAGCGAGGAAGGAGATTGGTTTGGTTTACGCTTGGTATTAACAAAATTATAAAACAGTTTCGGGTCCTGTAAGAACTGAACCCAACAGCGAGTCAATTAATTATTATAAGACCGAGCGTTAAGCACGGTAAATTTCGACCGAGCGCTGAGATAGTGAGAAAAGACAATTTGAGAACCAGTGAGTTTATATTTATTATAAAGCCTAGACTTCACATTCAGCTCCTTATTGAACCAAGGTGGTTTACTGGAGACAGAAGGATAGGTTAACGGAACACAGGATAAAAAGAACGAATTCATGGCTCTGTAAAAAATGTCATCGGCGGCTGCCATGTCAGTACACATGTACAGATTTGACCAATCAAATTAGAGTATTTTGCGTATGAAAGTATGAGTATGCATGCGATGCAGAGGAACCGGTCATATGGCCCGCACATGCGGCAACCCACCGAGGTTGTTCTGCTGGGTTTGCGGGAGAAACGGATGCAGAACAACCGAATGCTGCCGAGCTGGGTCGGGAAACGGAGGAGGCCGGGGCGGGTAAAGCTGACAACTCAGGCAAGGAGGATAGGTCCAGCGGGTGGCAAACACCCAATCTGCGACGGCTACCAGATAGTAGTGCGATTCGGATTCGGGTATAGGAGCGCTGGCGGACGGATCACGACAGAAGGTGATTAGAGAATTTACGGCAAAAGTTTAGTTTGGAGGAAGGGTGTTTGAGATAACATTCATGATCCTACCCAACGTACAAGGAGGGATCCTCTGGGGATGGATTTTCTGGCAGGGGCAGAGAGCGTGCTGAGATGTGGCGGACTAGAGTTGGCATGCCGAGAGCGAGATAGGCACGACGCGATGGCTCCGACGATGACGGATAACGTCCAACGGGGCCAGAGCGAAACGGCCTACCGCCCGAGGATCGAGGAGGGACCATCAGCCCTGAGGGGGGAGGGTCATCCCGCAAAGGCGCCGACGACGACGGGGTGGCCCACCTCCCTAGGGAAGTCATTGGCACAGCAAGCCCAAGGGGGAAAGATACTACGCGCAGGCCCAATCGATGACGGGACACGTCCGACCGGGCCGGACCAGAATCAGCGGACCAGCTCACACCAGCGACGAAGCCGGGAGCCGGGAGAACGACGGCAAAACATAGATCCAAGCGTGGGGCAAGAGCAGAGGGAGGGGTGAACCAGCCAGTATGGATCCGAACAGCGACCACCAGACCAACAGCAGGTACAAGTTCGAGGCCGGAGCAACAACGAGCGGCGGAGACACCATCCCTGTCCAACAATTTCCGGACAGCGGAGATCGCACCACCAATCCCTTACACGGCACCCAGAGGACAAATACAACCACTGGAGACCACACCAAGAAACGTCAGAGAATACACCTCCCCGGACAGAGACGAATTAGAAATACACACAGAGGCAACGAACGAGATAGGGTGGTCAATACCAGCCTGAGCCAAGATCTCGGAGGACGTGATGGCACGAATCAGAGCAAACCTGGTCCAGAAGCAGAAAAGGGCACAGCGACGCTGGTTGGAGAAGGAAGTGGATAGATGGTGGCGAGTGGTGTCTAACCGAGTAACTACGTTACCATACGGCGCCACTACTCAAAGGAGGGGGGAGTGTGAAGCGGCCGCGCACAAATACTAACTAAGAATAAATAAATAAAAACTAAACCCAGCCAAACCCTATATAAAGAGGGCGGCTGGCCTCTGGGAATTCAGTCAGTGGTCGGCAGTGATCGGATGGAAGTCATCAACCAACAGCGACCAGCCAGCTCTACAGCAGGATCTCCCAGCGGTAAATATAGTCAACCAGGATAGTAAGTGTTCAGGGACCAACAACAATTTTCTCGGTTCACCTAAGGGTCCAACAACAATTCTCTCGGTTGACTTCAGGAACTTTTTGAATCTAGCGTCCTCTAGTTTCGTCAGTGCGTTAGAATCTGCTATCTGTTATTGACTTCCAGTAAAAAATTCATAACATTTCACCTATTAGAAGTGAAGTTATTGCGTTTTAAGTGTCAGTACTTTTTTGTCATCGGTGCGACAATGAGCTTCAAACAAATTTAAATGTTGTTTTAAAATTGGTACAACTTTTACCGAAAAATTTCAATGGATAAAACAAGTCTATGACGATGATTGCCTATCCCGTAGCAGAGTGCACGAGTGGTTTCAACGTTGTAAAAATGGTCGTAAGGACATAAATGAAGATCAACATGTGGGCCAATCGAAATTCGTGATTCCATGCAAATTGTGCGTGAATTCATCAAAAATCTGAAGAAATCATGTTTGAAATTCATGAATTGGAATTAAACATCTCCAAAACATCGATTTATAGCGTTTTGTCAAAACATTTGGGCTTACGAAAGGTGTTTTCATGGTTTGTTCCGCATAAATTGACTGACAACCAAAAATTGCTCAGAATCGAACCAAAAATCACATTTTAACGATCAACCACTCTCCGTATTAACCTTATATGGCACCGTGCGACTTCTACCTTTTCGGAAAAATTCATTTGTTGATGAAAGGAAAGCGTTATGCAGACGTGGAGGACATTCAAAACGTTTGCACCGGCATACTGGCGGCCATACCGGGCAATGAGCTAAAGCACTCGTTCGACAAACTTTTGGACCGTGCAAAAAAGAGTATTGAAGCAGAAGGAGACTATTTGACTGAAAATAAAGTTCGATTTGGGCATGATGTAAGAATAAGTCTGATTAGAGTCAGTGGAAATTGAGTAAGTGGTTTTAAAAAACTGTGCAAACAGATCGGCAATAGCCCGATCGTTATTTACGGTTGTATTTGCAAACGAAAGGGAAAAAGAATGCGTAATTAGCTTACGCTTACAACGAGTCAAATAATTATTGTAACACTGCGCGTTCAACACGGTAAATCTTGACCGAGCCGATAAATAAAGGGATAGGGCAGAGTTAGAACCTTAATGTATTATATTTAGTATTCAGCCTAGATTTTTTATTTTTAAGATGACTCAACTCTTTAGTAAACCAAGGAGGCTTATTTGAGGTTGGCGGATAGTATAACGGAACACATTCAGTAAAAAAAAATTCATGGCACTCTAAAAAATATAAACGGCTTCAGCCATGCCAGTGCACATGTATAAATCGGACCAATTAAAATAGGATAAAAAGGTATTCAGCCGTTCAAAGTCCGTCTTGCGAAAACAAAGAACTTTTTTGGCTCGACCTGACAGTTCAGTAAGTCAGTCCCAGTTAATAATCCTTTTCCGAAAGTCGATAGGAAACCATCTCGAAAGATGGTTCCAATAAATAGGAAGTTCCGACATAGGAGGAATGTAGGAACAGGTAATGAAAATGTCGCAACCAATGACTGATAGCTTCACACAACATCGTTGCACTCCTCGAAGGTTATTAATTCTGACGCGAGACTGAAGTCAACCGCTATGAGAACACCACCACCACGTCTTATAGGCCGATCCAGCCGATACATCGTGAACACAGCTGGAAAAACGTAGGAGCTTAGAGTTTCCGGCTTTAACCAGGTTTCTTTGAGCACAATAACCTGGGAAGCAAGCGAGAGACTGAATACAATTTAGGAAGCTTACTACGTAAGCCTCTTGCATTCTGATAGGCGAAGGAGGGGACTTAATTAGTTTTTTAGAGCGGGTGTCGTAGAGGGCGCAGTGGTCTGGTCGGGCCTGAGAAGACTTATTCCTACAGGCCGCCGTTTTTTTTTCTTAGTTTCGAGCTCTTTGACGACAACATATTCTGGCCAGAATTTGGTAGAGCATATTGTTTCAAAGAGGTCATTAGGGACATTTATTTTAAAGGATGAAATATCCCTAGCATAAGAAAAAATTGAATTTTTCTACTTTTATTTAAATTGTTTTAGCTCTAGTTTTGCCTTGGATAAAGGCAATAACATCTTCCGATGTCTGAGAAGGAGAGAGCCGCGAAATATGTGTTTCGTAGGTATTACTGTAAGGGCTTTCGGCAGTGCAGACTGATTGTCTACATTGCCAATATCGGCCGGTAGTCCTGGCCTGGCACCCTGGTAGATAAATTGACGGGGCTCTGAGGGGTCAATATTTGAGAACCCCCAGGGGACAAAACGGATATGACCGGATATCCCGCATCACATTATTATTTATTTTTTTTTTATATACTTTGCCTTTATTTATTGAATTTTCTCATTTTCGAGACTAACAATAAGTGTATCAAATATTATACTATAACTGGACCTTGTAGTCCAGACACAAGGGCAATCGGGAATTTATAATCCAGTGGAGGCTGCTGGCTTTCAGTTTTAGGTGCAGTGTCTTGCATTCGATATGTCTATGCCATGTTAGACGTAGGTCGAGGTGGATGCCGAGATACGTTACTTCATTAACTTGGGGGATCTGCGTGCTATTCAGGCAGAGCGGAGGGAGAGTTTGTCTGTTAAGAGTAAACGTTATGTGTTTACACTTTTGTTCGTTTATTTTAATACGCCAGTCTGATAGCCACTTCTCGACTACCACGAGGTGGTTGGCAAGTTGGGTTGTTGCACGGACTGGGCATCTACAGCGGCTAAGGATCGCAGTGTCGTCAGCGAAGGTGGATGTTGTTAGTCGGTCACTCGTGGGAATATCTGCTGTGTAAAGGACGAATAGAGTTGGCCCAAGTGCGCTGCCTTGAGGGAATAGTGTAGCTGTCGGAAATTGTTGTGTTGCACCTCACTGCGAAGGCTCTATTGTATAGGTAGGATTCAAGAAGTTTGTGAGTGTACCCAGGCAAGTGAGTTTTAATTTTATGCATGAGACCTGCAATATTCCCCATGCTCGAAGGCTGTGCGAATTTCTGATGTTATTCTGTTTACTTACTCGATAGTTCCGTGTTTTTCTCTGAATCCAAATTGATGGGCTGGGATAATGTTGTGGGTTCCCATATATGGTATTATGCGCGTTAGAAGGAATTTTTCGAATAATTTGGACTGGCATGATAATAAACTTATTAGTCTGCAAGAAGACGGAATCGTGTGATCTTTTCCGGGCTTCGGTATCATTATAATAATTGATTTTTTCTTATTTACTTGGATAGTAGCCGAGGCTTATGATTCCATTGAAGAGTTTACAGATGACCTCAATAGCACAGTACGGAAGTTCCATTATCATTTTTGTAGTTATTAAGTCACCGCCTGGAGCCTTTTTATACCCTGTACCGTAGGTACAAAGGTATATTAATTTTGTGCAAATATATGTAACAGGCAGAAGGAAGCATTTCCGACCCCATAAAGTATATATATTCTTGATCAGCATGAACAGCCAAGTCGATATAGCCATGTCTGTCTGTCCGTCCGTCCGTCTGTCCGTCTGTCTGTCCGTCTGTATGAACGCCTAGATCTCAGCAACTATAAGAGCTAGAGCCACCAAATTCGTAATGTAGGACGGAATGTTTTGCACGCAGATCAAGTTTGTTTCAGATTTAAAAATTTCCCTCCCACTCCCCGGCAAACCAATAAAAACGTTTTGCAGCCACAAATATTACCATAGATCTTTCTTTTTGTGCATAGGCATGCATATCTAAAATCTGGTAAAGATCGGGTGAAAAACACAAAAGTTATTTTCTTATCAGTTTGCTATCTATTTGGCAGCTAACAACAGGAGCATCCCAAAAAACAACATCAAAACAGATGAGCGCAAGAAACTAACTCCGGTGCGCAAAAAAGGGAGAGGGGTTATCTCTTTCTCTGTCTTGCACACGCAAGTGCATGAGATGGTGGTGGTTTTGCAAAGAGCGAGTTTGTTTACATTTCTCTAATAGGCAAAAGTCGCGATCAGCTGACTTTTGTTTATCGTTGTCAAAGTCATGACAAAGGAGAAGCGTAAAAAGGATGAGAGATGTTTAGATAACTCTTATTTTAGAAATATTTAATCAACTCAAGTGGACTCGTAGGTCTCTTTTTGACCCCTTTGCAATTGCATTGGCCTCCACGTGGTGTTCCCTGGTTACCGATTTTATTTATAATCGGGAGCTAATTCGAGAGGCGATATATTTTGGTACAGGGTTTATAACAGTCGTTCACGAACGACTGTCGTCGTTGCGAACGGAGTTGCCTTTAAACGGTTACTTCACCGTGGACCCAAAAGGAAAGGGCAGACTAATCCGTGGTAGTAGGCTCGTTTTATTCTGTAAGAATTCAAGTTTGTAACAATTGGATTTATCTTAAGTCTAGCTCACCGCAGTGTGTCCTCCAAACTTTCGCACGACACAGATTTGACCTTATAAATCCTATCACAATCGGACAAATCACAATACATAAAATATTAAATATCGATAGCAATGATCGATCCGCGACATCCCCGACCCCGTGAAGAACCGCTTCACTCAAAATCCAAAACTGCAAGTTTAGAGACGGGTCGCATCATTGTCCTGGAGAGGCCGTAGTCGTTCACGCGCACCTTAGCGCGTCTGACGACACCATCAGCTCCGCTATACCAATCTCGTCGTGCAAGGCAGGATCGCAGACGTTGACCATATCACCCTGGTGGATGGGCTCCGTTCCTCGGCACCACTTCTCGCGGCGCACAAGCGTCCTCCTCCAGAAACGGTCTTGTAGCAGGCGAGCACT
>VNJV01018095.1:0-15267 GCA_008042635.1 Drosophila nikananu | reverse complement strand
GATCGGCCAGTGCACTTCAAGTGTGCTGACATGCCTACCAGCTATTTCACATGCGCGAATTGTGATTCTGATTCCGAATGATGTCATGCGTAGTATTTTTTTTGCCTTTACAAATGAATAAACTTTCATTTTTTCTTCATTTGATTGCGTTTAACTTGATACTTTCCTAATTTTAGCACATTCTACAAAGGTGTCCACAACCCCCCTTAAAATCTGAAAGTGGCAAAAACGACTATTTTACAAAAACTTAAAACGTTTTCTTTCAGTGATAGATATCACTGTAATTATTCGAAAACTAGTTAGCTAAGGTCTTTAGCTTTCCATTGATATGCATATGTCCGCATAATACGCTCCAGGTAAAAAGATATAAGTGATTTAAAAAGTGGTGTCCACAACTGTCACCTTTCCCCTACCACAAAAGTCGAGCGATTGACCTTGCGACTTATTAATTGACATAGCGAACGCAAGACGGAAACTGATGTCATTTCAGAGGAAATGGGAAATCGTTGAAAATCATAGGATTTTTTGAAATGAATACATCCTCTCCTCAATATTTGCCCATCAAGATGATTGCTTCCAGGGCCGTAGAGAGAAAAACGGGGCCCTGTGGTAACCAAGTGGGGCTACATTGCCAAAGTCCAACAATTGTTTTGAGATGATATCTGCTGTTCAGTTATCACCATTCTGAAGTGCAACACGCATTATGGTCAACTTAATAAGTTTCACATATCGACACAAGTTCAAAGACTTCAAGTAAGCATTAATTTCGCCTGCAGCTGTCGATCGTGTGAAAGACTGGTAACGTTTGGCAAAAATCTCTTAACAACAAAATCATTACACCGCCAAACTGATAGATATCAAATTTTTCAACATTTGATTGAGTGCTTCCAGCGATTTCTTACGTGCTATGGTATATTCGTCCTAAATAATCATCTAACATTCTTGCAATACTTTCGCCATCGTTGAATTTTTCTAGATACTACATGTTGGTGTTTTACAAACTTGAAAATTCATTGGTAACTTCAATGCTGAATGAGCAGTTCGACCGCCTTCTAACAATGTTGCTGCAATGCCGGATGATGCATGTGCCAATACAATCTCACTTCGAGAACGAATGGTCGCGACCGTCGCACGCAAACTTTTGCTGTGCATTTAATAATGGCAAGATGGTTCGAACTGTTTCTATTAATGCGTCTCGATCGTATTGTTGTTCTCGATGGTTTAAAGAGCCGTGCATCTCCTCAACACCTTCCAAAAACCTACTTCCTTTCAACTTTCCTATCAGAATACTAGAATTTGGACAGCTTTTCCTTTGCATCTCTGGTAATTTTGTTTACCGAGGCCTGGTTAAAGCCAGAGATCCTTAGCTCTGAGATTTTCCCAGGTAAATACACAATTTACAGGGTAGACCGACTTGTCCAGCGTGGAGGTGGAGTTTTAATTGCCTTTGATATCGAATTTATTTGTGTAAAATTTTCCTTTCCAGGTAGTTTTATTTACATAACTGGTTCTTACGTTCCACCATCGGCTGAGGAACCTATTTATTGGAAACACCTTTCGGCAATTCAGGCCGTTTCCAAAAGGCTTTTAGATCGCGACCAACAAGTAACTCTTGGGGACTTCAATATACCTGGAGCTCGTTGGTCATCTGGTGGTGTGTCAAATGTCATTCAGACTGTGGCACAGCATGACCTTATTGATGGCCTGCTTGAGATATCTTTGTCTCAAGTTACCCATGTCCTAATTTCCTTATACCGCTTATTGGATCTCTGTTTCGTCTCTGATCCTCTTGGTGTTGACTTAGTTAGAGTTCCTCCATTGACTATCTGAAGATCCTTACCATCCAACTTTCGAAGTCACTATCGACGGGGACGGTTGTAAAGAATGAATCTGATCGTTTAGCTAATAAGGTTTGCATTTTTCGTAAAGCTAACTTTCATACGCTAAATAATCTAATATCTGAATTTGATTGGTCAAATCTGTACATGTGTACTGACGTGGTAGCCGTCGTGGACATTTTTTACAGTGCCAAGAATTCGTTTTTTTTATCCAGTGTTCCGTTAACCTATCCGTCTGTCTCCAGTAAGCCACCTTGTGAAGTCTAGGCTTTATAACAAATATAAACTCTCTGGTTCTCAAACTGTTCTTTCTAACTATCTCACCGCTCCACAGTGTTCGAAATGGCCAATTTAGCGTCGTTTAATTGATATTTTAACTCGTTCAAATTAATAAAAATTGTTTCTTAATCGGTTACTAATAGTCCACTGAGTAATTTTACAGTTATAAGTTTTGTTTGCATAATTGATTCCATCAGCTGTGAGCTTTCAAAGTCAACATATGTTTCAGCCGCCACTCTACTGAGCTTTCCAGGCTTTTTGCAGCGTGCCGTACAAATTGCACTAAAATTATGTGTTGCAGAAAAATATACAATAAAGTCGATTTTAATAAACTTTAAGGTTTTTTTTAACGATTAAAGTTTATGTATGTGACCTGTGCTTATATGTTGTAGTTAGAAATTATTGTTATAGTATACCCTACCTTTAGATTCTTAAACAAGCATAACATATAACATTCTTGAAATAGAATTTCCAGTATTCGCCGGTATTCGGTTCCTAACAATTTTTAAAAATTACTGTGATGTCCTGTGATTGTGAAATGGCCAATATGATTGTCTACTTTCGTCAACTTTTAACAGCAAAATACTTTTTAGGTAGCAAGTCGGTGAAAAAGCGCGAGCTTTTTACTAGATACTGCCGACCACTTAAGATGGTATTTCAAAAGAAATCTGCAGAGTTAGTTCTTTCGGAAGTAGATCGCATCAATAATGAAATTTTGGAAATTAATCCCACCCACATTAAAAATTTTAAAATACACCATCAATTTCATTTGACAATGATTGATGGAAAAGTTTTTAGTGCACTGGCTAACTCCTCGTCACAAGTATGTGGTATATGAAAGGCAACTCCGAAACAAATGAATAATATTGATGTTGTCAGAACGTTCACGCCTGGGACACATTTATATGAATTTGGGCTGTCGACTCTTCATGCGTGGATTCGAAGCTTTGAGTGCATTTTGCATATAGCCTACAGGCTACCAATAAAGAAATGGCAAATTCGCGAGGAGGATAAAGAAGTTGTTAAAGAACATAAGTCTAGAATTCAAAACGAAATTAAACAAAAAATGTCATTGCTAGTGGATATTCCAATAGCCACATCTGGAAACACTAACAACGGCAACGCTGCAAGACGTTTTTTTCAGCAGCCACAAATGGCATCCAAAATCACCGGAGTCTGTGAGGAGTTAATCCACAGAAATTTACCGTGCCTATCGCTTAGTCTTATAATAATTATCTGACTTGTTGTAGGGTTCAGTTCTTACAGGACCCAAAACAGTTTTATAATTTTGTTAATACCAAGCGTAAACCAAACCTACATATATCCTTCCTCGCTTTTATTTCAAAATTCTTCAGCAAGCACGGATCAGGCGTTCGCCGATCTTTTTCTGAGTTTTTTAAAACGACATATTCTTCCGCAACCAATTCAAACCTGATGAACCAGATGTATATGCAGTATATGCACCGGGTTCCGATGGTATAGCGGGCTGTGTACTCAGGTATTGCTCCGAGGCTCTGTGCAACCCCCTTCTCAAATTGTTTACTCTATATTTAGAAACATTAGAATTTCCCCTTATTTGAAAGGAATCATTTATTATTCCTCTCCACAAAAGGTAGCAAGTCGGATGCTGGTTACTATAGAGGAATCTCTAAGTTGTCGGCAATTCCAAAACTCTTCGAGACTGTAATCACTCCTCACTTGCAGCATTTATGCAGATCCGTAACTTCTCCATGTCAGCAATGATTTATAAGGCAAATATCAACCACAACAAATTTTTTGGAACTTACCTCATTTGTTATTAGGGGTATCCAACGAAATCTTCAAAGCTTCCGCTAGTTCTAACCAACAAAAGGGTACTTATGTACGCTGATGTTAAACTATACCTGCAGTATTAGGACAGCTCATGCCAGCCAGACTTACAATCGGATCTTAACAACTTTCAAGAATGGTGTCTTGCTAACTTATTACATCTCAACAGCTCCAAATGCAAACTGATGACATTTTCACGTGTCACTCCCCAGTATGACATTTATATTCTTAATGAATGCGCTTTGGAAAGAATAACTCGTGTTGATGATCTAGGTGTCCGACTAGATCGTAAGCTTAAGCGTAAGGTCAAAGGAATTCGATTCTCCTTATGTAACGAAGACTCTCTTTACATCGTTAGTTCGTCCCAATTGGGAGTATGGTTCTTGCGTTTGGAGTCCTTAATTTGGAATTCATATTAACCGCATTGATTCAATAAGAACAAGGCTTGGTGTCGTCTTTCTGCACAAGCTAATTCACGGTGCCGTGGAGAGTCCCTACTTACTAGGACAGCTCAACTTCCACATTCCTGGAATAAAATCTGGAACCTTTATCCTCTTAGCAATAAATCACTGTAGGAGGGAGTTTGAGGAATATAAACCTATTAGGGTCTTATGTGCCGATTACAACCGCCTCTTTGACAGTACAGAGGACACTGAGTGCCTCCCTCGCCTTAAAACTGTATTGCTAGTAGAATAAGCTCGTAATATTTCCTGCCGTACGTCACACGGCTGCGCCCCTCGGTCGGTTCAGCGGGAGGTTGGAGTAGGGCTCGCGTTAAAAAAAAAATTCCTCGATTCGGAGCGAGCATGCCCAATTCAGTCAGCACCTGTTTCGACATCAATCGACAATCAAAATCAACGCTTCATTACGAATGTTATCATTAATTTCAATCCAATCCTCAAATCATCTTTAAATTCATTCCACAATTCATCTGGGTATGATGGAAAACAAATGGTTAGAATGATGGCATTTAAAGTAGGAATTTGAATCGGATTTGCCGTAATGACAGCTTTATTATTTATAATGATATTACGCTTTATTATTGGTTTGGCGAATGAGGTGTTGTTCTTGATTATGTTCTTTATCATATTCAATAAAGATCGGCTGCCCCAACCTGCCCCCAAGAAATTCCTAAGCAAAAGATTCTTTCAACTCAGCGTAAAAAACGCGCGGTTTCGAGCAAATTCTGCTACAAGTGCATTATGAAAGTGTAAGGCGGGCATTCATTTTTTCCTGTACTGGCGGCTTGTTTTTCGATTCCTGACTTTGTAAGGACACTTAATGATTTAAAATGAATTTATAATGATTAAATATTAAACTTAGCCAATTTTTACTATATTTGAATAAAATGAGATATGGCCATTTTGTATTATTCTTGAATTTCGGTTTTAATTTGATCAAAATCGGACAACTACATCATATAGCTGTCATAGGACCGATCAGAAAATAATGATGAAAAAATCTAACTAAGCCAGATAGCTTTAAAACAGCTTTAAAACAGACGGACAGACGGACATGGCTAGATCGACTCGGCTGTTGATGCTGATCAAGAATATATATACTTTATAGGGTCGGAGATGTCTCCTTCACTGCGTTGCAAACTTCTGACTAAAATTATAATACCCTGCAAGGGTATAAAAATGAGATTTAATACAATTCAGGCGGAACAGAGCTTAAAACTTTGAATTGGGACGAGACAACGTTCGCCGGAACCGGTAGTAGGTAAATATGTTTTCATGTCCATTATCCAATCGGCTAATTTGTTTGCTAAGAAATCAAAAATTGACGTTAGTTTAGTTCTTAGCCCCAATTTAGGATTCACTCTTCAATTGAAGTTGGTCGTTTCAATATCAACTAGAGAATTGTGAAATCAAAATGCTTTTAATCGACCAGGGATGGTCCCTTGTTATAGCTGCTATAAGTAATTATAAAACCTCATTTAAAAATGTTTAATAATAGTTTTTTACGTAGCAGGAAGTTATCTCAGTGAAAGTACAGTGTGCATCTTTTTAAATGAGAAATTTGTGATACAACTACAACAAATTTCACAGTATACTAGTTTAGTTTTAATAAATATGAAAACATTAAACGAAACATTTGATCGGAATGTGGTGAATGCAGGATTTAAAAAATATCAGTTACAAGAGGAAAATGGTAATGAGCTGCTGCTAAAAATTACAGAATCCATTGAGGTTACACACTGTCAGGTAAAACCTTAAAATATATTGTTTTATTACTTTAGTTAAATCGTTTGATCGGCTTGTCAGACATTTGTTGTATTTGGTCCAGATATCATTCGTTTTGTGGATGCCTTTACAAAGGCTTCAATCTATTCAATATGGCGGTCCATACATAACAAATTTGTGTTCGCATACGTTGCAAAGGAGTTCAAGGAAGAGCTGTTTAAAAGAACGTTTTTTGAGGGTAATTATCATAGTCCTTTCTTTTCTCTCTATTTATCGCCGCTTTAATGGATTTATTACAGAACAAGCAAACCTTCTTTTTGTGGTACGAGACTATGCAACCGGTACTGTCTTCGACATGAAGACCAACAAATATGTGGGACCTAGAACAGAAAACCCAGCGCAGCTTAGACTTCTTGATAGATACTATGTTTCCGAACAAAGATTTCAGAAGGGCGAATCTCTTTTCCCCGACAAACTTAAAGATTTGAAGGGACGCGAAGTCACCATAGCTGGGTTTAACTACCCTCCATACACTGTTATTAAACAAGTAAGATTATATTATAATTTAACTATATTAAGTTGTATACACTGATACAAAAAAAAATCGCCTTTTAAGATTTTGTGCATACTTCAAATTTAAATCTTAATATAAGACCGAAATTCTATATGTGAGATTTTTCAGGGCTTATTCAAGCACAAAAACATCTAGATTTAAAATTTTCCACATTCTTAAAAAAAAGATTAATTTAATACCAAATATTCTAATAACAATATGAAATAATCCTTAACCAATACCAAAAAAGATTAATTTCAAGAATAAAATCTTACATTAAGATGTTTATCATTCTTAAAATTCCTAGAGATTGAGTATACTACTGTTGTCTCATTTTTTCTTACACAAATATGTAAAACATAATGTCCTCTCGCTCTTCCCACTCGGCTTTATTCGGCACCAGGTTCAAGCTTTTAGACACATGTCATTCGTGTGTTGTTACTTGAACAGAACAGTGAAAAGTGAACTAAGAACTCATGGACATTGTTGTCGATTGCATTTTAATTAATAACCGTTTAAGGATGTTTAAATTGGAACAAGTGGGTGATACTTAAAACGTGAGTATAGTTTAAAATAATGTTTGATTGTATATATACATATATACATATACATACATATGCATAATAACCCTTTAGTACCAGTCCCCGAATATTCCACGGTGAGTCCCCGGTGTGAGTCCCCGCCAGTCATACAAATCTATTAAGGATTTTCCATACATCAGTCCGACCTGGCGTGGAATTCGAAATTGGGCGGGGATTATTCGGGGAAATCGCGTGGAATCCCTGGTGTACATTGTAAAACATTTAGAAAGAATCTGTGATTTTCGAACTTAATTCTATGGATAATCTCAGTGGAAACACCGTGGAAACGCGTGGAAAACCTGCGGGGAAAATCCGTTGAAACCCCGTTTAAAACCTGCGGGGAATATCCGTGGAAACCCCGTTGAAACCCCGTGGAAAACCTGCGGCGAATCTCCGTGGAAACCCCGTGGAAAACCAATAGAAAATACCCAAAAAATATCCTCCTTCTAGTAAAAATATTGAGTAATTTATTTCTGTATTTATTTATAAAATGTTATATTTTATTTGATGTTTTCACATTTTTGGTCAGCATATTTTGTACAACTTTACGTACATACATATTAATTTAAACAGAAAACAACCTCCGCATATTTAATGAGATTTCCATTTACACCGTCGATGTTGAAGGCGGATCCAGGTTCACGATCAATTCTGAAAAGTATTTTATTAATTAAACACAAATAAATTTACTTACCCCATTATAATATTTTACTTTCACGCAACTTAAATTAATACGGAAAACACTTCTGAATGCAGCAACAGTCAACTCTAAATGAAAAGAGATTTAGGAGAAGCGAGAAAAAACCGAAGACCGAAAATCCTTGCTCGTGTCAGGGTATGCACGACCAAAGCAATACCTTTCAAAATGCACCACCCAACGCAGAATATCAAATATGAACTTATTGGTATTGTCAAAAAACATTTTTAATACTTGCCAATATACCATTCCACTAAATAAATTAAAATTCATCAAATAAAATATTAAATATTTATAAATATAACAACTTATTTTAAAAAGGGTATTCTGACGTCGACCCAACACAATTTGTTTTCGACAGAAATTTTCTTATTTTACTTCCCACCATTTCCATCCCTCTCTAATATCCGAACTGCCGAAGACCACTGCTCCGAGTCAATTCGAAAACAAAAACAAATGTAGTCCGAACTTTGCGAGAGATCGGAAGAAGCCGAACGCAGATCGAATTTTGTTGCGCCTACTTCGTTTCGAACTCCGCCAAACGGACCCCATGTAATTTGTTTTTGTTTTTCGAACAGGCGGCGTGGAAAAGCAGTGGACGTAGAATTTTGGTACTGCAGGGAACTGTTTGATACAGCTGACTTTGTGAAGCGATGAGGGGCTGGTTGTCTGCATAGCAAACGTAAGCCCAAGTATATAATATAAACTGTCTGTTTTTTATTTAGGAGCGAAAGTAACACACCTAAGACTATTCCTCCTTTGGGTCTACAACTGCACTTCTGCGAGAAACTTTTAAATTGGTAGAGAAGGAAGGTAAGCATTAATAATTGTCTAAGACTTTAATTTAATTTTAAATTTTATATTTAATTTCAGAATGGAATATATGACGACATCCATAGTACTTATGATGGTTGGAATACAGAAGGCTGGAAATTACTTAAAATCAACTGCACCTCAGTTGCTCCTCAAGAAATATTTATTCACAGTGCTATAAGAAGGGTATATCTCAACAACAAATTTAAACAAAAATCAATTAACAATAATTTTAAAAATTTAAGTTAAGAAGAAGGTTATAAAAGTAAGAAATTTTCATTTTAAAAGAGTTTTCATTCTTAAATTAAGAATTTTGTGTATGGTTTTTAGATTTCTTTTGGACTTGATTTACATCCATTTTGGTAACGAATTAAGATTTTTCGTACTCAAAGACGTTTATCATTCTTATTTCAAACTCGTTTATGGGTTAAAAAAATTTTAAATATCTTGAACTTAGAATGTAAAAATTCTTGAATATGCCCGAAATTCTAAAAAGAAGACCAAAATATGCTTGCGCTACTTTTGTAAACAAATGGTCACGATTTGATGATAAATTTTTTTTTTTTTATCAGTGTAAGGAATTTGAAACGTATTGTTGAATATCTTAGATGAAAGCTCTCTTCGTCTGGATCTTCAGCGTGTTAAGCCAGTCTATGCACCGGGTTCCGATGGTATACCGGGCTGTGTACTCAGGTACTGCGCCGAGGCTCTGCAACCCCCACCTCAAATTGTTTACCTTATCTTTAGAAACATCACAATTTCCCCTTATTTGGAAGGAATCATTTATTATTCCTCTCCACAAAAATAGTAGCAAATCGGACGCTGGTAACTATAGAGAAATCTCTAAGTTGTCGAAAATTCCAAAAATCTTCGAGAATGTAATCACTCCTCACTTGCAGCATTTATGCAGATCCGTAATTTATCCATGTCAGCATGGATTTATGAGTCGAAGGTCGACTACTACAAATCTTCTGGAACTTACCTCATTTGTTTTTAGAGGTTTCCAACGAAACCTTCAAACCGATGTGATTTACACGGACTTTAGTAAAGCTTTTGACTCGGTTAATCACTTTCTTCTTGTAAGGAAGCTTGATTCAATAGGGTTTCCAGTTGATCTTAATTCTGATTCTTAATTGGCTTCAGAGTTTTTTGAGTGACAGGACTCAAAAGGTACTGTTTAAAAATGCTCTATCCAACTCCCTCAGTGTCACATCTGGCGTCGCACAAGGCTGCCATCTTGGCCCACTGCTATTTACATTGTTTATCAATGACATTCCGCTAGTTATAACTAACTCTAGGGTACTTATGTACGCTGACGATGTTAAAATATGCTTGCAGTATAGGGACAGCTCATGCCAGTCAGACTTACAATCGGATCTTAACAACTTTCAAGCATGGTGTCGTGCTAACTTATTACATCCCAACATCTCCAAATAAAAACTGATGACATTTTCACGTGTCTCTCCCCAGTATGCAACTTATATTCTTAATGAATGCGCTTTGGAAAGAATAACTCGTGTTGACGCTCTAGGTGTCCGACTAGATCCTAAGCTTTCGTTTTCAGAACATATTTCGTCCATGGTTAACAAGGTGGTGGGAGGAGGATAGCGGGACTCGCGCGCTCAAAAAAAAAAAAAAACAAGAAAGGAAGCTAACTTCGGCATGCCGAAGCTTAAATACCCTTGCAGTAAGTAAGAAGAAGAAGAAAAAATCTTCTGACTTTTTCGTTTTCTCGGGTACTGACATAAGGTAAATGTTGCGAAAGAAAAATGTTGCGAACGAGAAATGTTGCGAGCGAAAAATGTTGCGAACGAATTTAATGAATTTATATATATATTCCTATGGCTGCTATATGATATAGTGGTCCGATTTGAATAAAATTAAAACCGAAATTCTGGAATAATACATGTCTATGTCTCAAATTTTATGAAAATATGTGAAAAATTGGCTTAGTTAGATTTTTTTATCATTATTTTCTGATCGGTCCTATGACAGCTATATGATATAGTTGTCCGATTTTGATCAAATTAAAACCGAAATTCAAGAATAATACAAAATGGCCATATCTCATTTTATTCAAATATAGTAAAAATTGGCTAAGTTATAATTTTTTTCATTAAAATTTACCGATCTTTCCTATATAGCTATATGATATAGTCGAGCCGATCCGGCTCGTTCCGACATATATAGCAGTGAGAGCATATAGGAGCATATCTGCAAAGTTTCATCCAGATAGCTTTAAAACTGAGGGACTAGTTTGCGTAGAAACGGACAGACGGACAGACGGACATGGCTAGATCGACTCGGCTGTTGATGCTGATCAAGAATATATATACTTTATAGGGTCGGAGATGTCTCCTTCACTGCGTTGCAAACTTCTGACTAAAATTATAATACCCTGCAAGGGTATAAAAATATATATATATATATATATATATACATATATATATACCTATTATATATATAGGTATTCTTAGGATTTTATGTAAAATAAACTATTGTAGATGCCTGTCCCCGTAGCATGAATCAAGTTTGTGTGCATCGCGATTACTATATACAAGCATACACTTAAAGAAAAAATAAAGAATTTCAGTGTCGATTCAAGTACGAACGATATCAGAAGTTCGGTAAGCACAATATTTTGTGATCCATGTACGCGAAGGTTACATTCAATTACGAACCCGACAAGTAAGAGATTATAGATTTGAGAATGAAAGTGGTCAATTTAAAACCATATAAATGATTGAAATTAGTACGCCAAATGATTGTTCAAAGAACGAAAAAGTTTTGGTTTAAGCTTTAAAAACAACTGATATGAGATCGAAAAACTATTAATATCAGTATGAAAAACTTTTGTTTTAAGCAAGTTAAAAGTTCTTAATTTAAGTATGAAAATTACTTCATTTAAATTCAGATAAGGAACATCTTAAGTGTCAATATATGTATATTAAGTACGATAAATTCTTGATTTTACTACAAAAATGTATTCATTTTATCTCGAAAAGTACTTTACTCAATTACGAAACGAATTTTGATTAAGTAAGAAAAGCATGGATCGATATCGACCCTTTCTAATTATAGTTCAATTAAGAACGATATTTATTATTATTTTCAATTTACAAAAATCTTGTTACTTAATGTGTGCAATGTATCTTAGAAAATAACTTAAATATATTTAATACGGACATACGTTATTACATTATTAACAGGATATAAATGTAAAGGTTCAGTATTAAAATCACTTATCTTTAGTATGTAATATTTTTCTTTAGCACAGCCAATAACATATGCCCGAAAATGGTCATTAAAGTTTTGAACTTCAATCTTTTGGCATATAACGTAAGCGGTGTAATTGTGAACAACAAACTTATTGATTTTAAATGATTCAAATTCATTTACTAGTACGCCTTAATAGTAATTGATTTTGTATTGAGTTCCTTTAAAAGTTAAGCTATCATGTAAATGACAATTTGTATAATCCGGAAACTTTTGTTTTAATAAGTTATTAAACAGTTGTTTACCAGCATTATTTGAACTAATTTGAGTTTGTACAGTTAAAACCGGTTCTAAGAAATTTTGGTGATCAACTACAAATTTTGAAAACTTTAATCCTGATTTTAATGCTAGTGTATGTGGAGGATTTATTCTCGAATTTACGTTATGAAAATAAATTTTGGCGTCCTTTTGGCTTCCTTTTGGTTTCTGGTGATCTCAGGCGACTTTGCATTATACGTCTACATTTTATAAATATTAGGATTGCAACATTAAGAAATATGTGGAACATTTTCTTACATTTTTATGTTCCCAAGCGTCAAGTTTTCGCTTGAACGTCATCCGTAAACAAATTTTCGGAATTATTTCTTTTAATTCGTCATCCGTAATGTCTTCAAGGAGCGAAACAGTCACTCCAGCTTCTTTATATAATATAAGAGCAAGTTCAATTAATTTAATGTATAAAAAAAACAAAATTTAATTTTCACATACACTCGAATGATCTAGAAAAAAGTCGAAAGAGCAGAAATAAAAAGGAGCCAGAAACGATGACACACCTATACATACGTATATTCTGCACGCGATAGCTTGCACGCCAGAGAACTGCAAGGGTGGCATATTTTGCCACCCGAATCACACTCAACAAATTTGAGTGTCGGGTGCCACTCAACACCCGACAGCGCACAGTTGACGGAAAGATACTTTTGCCTTGCAAAAATCTTAACTCTTGAACCAGTTGAGATATTTTCATAATTTTTAAATGAAAGGTAATTTGAGTACCTTTTGATTAAGTTGTCATCCAATATGGTGTGATAAATAATAGATTTTTATATTTGAGAATGAATGCTTTTTGAGGCAGTTTTCTCAATTTTTCTCCAATTTCGAAGAGTACTTTTCGTTTGTTTTCTTAGAATGTGCTAATATGGTGCTTAATGTTTTAAAAACAAAAAAAAAAAAATTTTTTTGTAAAGCAGAAAAGACCCGTTACACACATTTCGGAATAGAGGATATGCTGACCAAAAATGTGTAAACATCAAATAAAATATAACATTTTATAAATAAATACAAAAATAAATTACTCAGGATTTTTACTAGGAGGATATTTTTCCGGTATTTTCTATAGGTTATCATGCTCCGGTAATCGAATTCGTAGAATTTTATCGATTTCGATTTGAAATCGTAAAATCGAAATCGTAACATTTTTACCGATTTGTAAAACCGGCACCTTTGTCTGGCCGAAATGAAAAGTAAATACCTTTTTTTATATCAAATCAGATCTTATTTAGTAAGGGAAAAAAAATAGTTTACTCAGTGGTCTATTTATGCTTATTTGACACCACCACAAGATCATTCTGACACGTAGTTATTTTATAAAAAAATTTATTTCTGACCCCACCCAAATTTGACAAAATCAATTTTGCGACGGGCAACAAACATTTTCGATTTGGCCAGGGGTCGATAATTATTTGGGTCAAAATTTTTGCCAAGGCTGCCAATACTGTTGGAAAACGAAACAGCCTGGTAAAAATACTTATAAAATATAAATGAGTTGGTTAATTAATTTAAAGGAGGGCCAACAGTGTTGATTATAAATAACGCTATTAATTTAAAATACTTTAATGGTCAAAGCACAGTAAAGAAGTAATTGAAAACATCGGAATTAAAACTGTGAAAAATGTGGCAGCCCTATCGTGTGGAAAATTGCTTAAACAGCTGTGTTAACTAACTAAATGTCTGAAAATGTATGTATAAAAATTTGTTTTAATTCGAGTAAAAGATTAGCTATTGTTTCAAGGGAAAGCTCAAATCAAGCATTACAAATCAATGAGAAAATGACACATTCCGATAGCAAAAATTTTAAGAAAACCAGAGCACCCAAAATCGAAATCGAAAGATTTTGACCAAATCAAAATCAGAAAAATAGTACGATTACCGGAGCATGCCTGATTGTTTTTATCTGATTTGATTTAAAAAAAGGCATTTACGTATTACGAATTCGGTGCTCCGGTTTTACGATTTCAAATCATTTACATGTTCACCTTTTCTTATTTACTGACACACTTACCCTGTAACTACGGCAACACACAAATAACACCCAATTCCTAGATTAACGTTTCCAGCGGATCGCCTTTTTCTTTTTCTTCACACATTTTTTCTTAACACATAAGACGCACTGTCGGCCGGCCACGTTCAGTTAAAAAGTGAGGTTGCTTTGGATTCGATCAACATTTAATAAAATATATCGATAATTCCGCGATGTACCGATTTACTCATATGGGCGCGCAAGTTCAAATTACAATAATATAACAATAAAAGAACACAGAATTACGGTATAGAACGTTTTAAAATTTTTTTTTTAATTTTCCCATCTAATATTTATAAAATAAAAAAAAAAAAATATAGGGGAAAGGTGACAGTTGTGGACACCACTTTTTAAATCACTTATATCTTTTTACCAGGAGCGTATTATGCGGACATATGCATATCATTGGAAAGCTAAAGACCTTAGCTAACTAGTTTTCGAATAATTACAGTGATATTTATCACTGAAAGAAAAAGTTTTAAGTTTTTGTAAAATAGTCGTTTTTGCCACTTTCAGATTTTAAGGGGGGTTGTGGACACCTTTTTAGAATGTGCTAAAATTAGGAAAGTATCAAGTTAAACGCAACCAAATGAAGGAAAAATGGAAATTTATTTATTTAAAAAGCAAAAAAAAAAAATACTATGGATTACATCATTCGGAATCAGAGTCACAATTCGCGCATGTGAAAAAGCTGGTAGGCATGTCAGCACACTTGAAGTGCTCTGCCCGATCACATTCTAGATCACATTCATTGCAGTGAACGGTGTTGGAGGCGTTCAATTTTTTTTGGCAACATCTTTATACAAATGATGCAAAAGTCCTTCCTCGTCCGACGACTTCTGCTTCTTGGAAGGATTAGATAGTTTGACATGTTTTGCCGGTGTTTTGGCTGGCGTTGATGTCCAACCGCGCTTAGATGGTTTTTCGGCTGCCGTT